>OY796884.1:50955975-51211935 GCA_963680785.1 Diplosoma virens
GATGGCTGGATGTGGGACCGGGGCGAATGCTGAATTCAAATGATATAGAAAAGTCCACCTGGGCAGCTGCATCTCTAACAGTGTGCTTTGGATTTGAAAGTCTCAGACGAGCCTCAACAGCAGGTGTTGCTCGTTGAAATGTCAAGTGTTTCAAAAATGCTTTTTTTGGTTTGGAATATCTCCCAGATTTTTTTAGCAAGATATACAAATTGTTAGCTGCAGCGTCAAGCATGTTGTAAAAGAACAACAGTGGCTACCTAACTGTTTTTCTGCGACACGAAAACTCCTCTAAATTTTTGTCAAACATTTAAACGCCACCTTTCCTTTGGTTGTAATCCAAAATCATAAGCGGCTTTTTGCATTCTTCAGTTGTAACCGAACTGTTTGTATGTGTTGAGTTCAACAGCACCACTGGCTTTTTATTTCTTTTAGCTTGGTATGCAACTAAGCACACACCATCATCATGATTGTATAGAAAGGTGGATGAGTATAACTCTATTCTGTTGTTCAAGGAATGTGGAATTTCTCTGCGATGATTTCTTATTGATCCAAATATAGTTAAACTCTTTTCCAGCAATAGTTTTGCAAGATTATAACTGGTAAAAAAGTTATCTGTGCAAACATCTCTTTCAGTTCCATAATAGGGTTCCAGCAATCTAAGCACAATATCTTGACCTAAATTTTGATGTATCTGATCTCCTTCCTTTCCACCGTAAGCGATTGCGTTCAGAGCGTATCCAGTGCTGGATTCGCATGCCCAGAAAATTTTTAGTCCATACTTTCTTGGTTTTGATGGCATGTAAGTTCTACCTCGAATTCGGCCTCTATACTCCACCAACTGTTTATCCACGGTTATGCAATCAGCAGAAACACACACACGTTGAATACTTCCAAGAAATAATAGTAGCAAATCCATATTTCTGAAATAGCAGCAAACTTGTCATTTATTTATCTTTTCTCCCGTGTGTGACAATTATCAAACCTTACACATCTTAGGTAGCATTTGAAGTGATTCAAAGACATAACTGTTCTGTAAAAAGGTTTGCTGTCTCCGATGTCCCATAAGTTTTGCAACTCCATGAAATTATCTTTATCACTGCCTGCCCGCAAGATTACTGATAATGCAGCTTTGAATTCCTCCATTGAAAAGTCGTGGTAATTTTGAGGAGTAGATAGAGTACGTTGAACCTCCCTACATTTTTTATTGGTTTACCTGAGAACAATTTGCATTATTTCTTTTGTGATCATATGTTCAAAGCTTTCGCATTCAGTTTGTAGGGTAGCAATAGCTCTGGGCGTTTGTGTAAGAGTGTTTCGACGTCGTCTTTGATTCAGAATCTCTTGGGTTGTGTACGAAATGCTTCTGCTCGGTATGCAGTCAAAAAGACGGTCCTCTTCATCACTTTGATCAGCATTTGCATTTTCATCAGTTGAGGCTCCATTATCATAGTCTGTGTCATTATCATCTATCTCTTCAAATATTTCGACATTTTCTTCATCATCAACAACAATTTCCTTGTCATTCTTGCCATCTTCTACCGGGATAAACTCCTCGGCGTCATCATTATTATCATCATAATCATCAATGCTCAGCTCGTCCACAAATCCAAGTTGACTGCATGCTTCACGTAACGTAAGTCGCCTACTCATGATTAGCCTACATTCATTGTACTTTCTAGAATGCAAGCTGCTTACAAATAAATAAAGTCAGATATACACAGAAAAGTTTATCGTAATAAACGCTTATGAAAGCTTTAACATAAAATGCAAAGTATTCTTTTGCTGGTCCCTGGCACCCCTACTACTTGCAGTTTGTTTTGGTACGAACTACTAGAGATGATATTTTATAAACTCACTCTATCTGTTTCAGACTTTCAAGGTAAACAATCTTCACTTTTTGATGATATAGCTAACTGTCGAGCAACTAAAAGAGTTATTACAACTACTGTGCTGTAGAGCTTATACTGCTTAGGCTAAACACACACGTCCTTAGTAGACACATAACTATAAAAACTTACTTTTATCCTCTACCTCTACCACTAGCAAATCAAGTAATATTATGACGTGACAGTAATGTTATGCTACTGTTTTTTAAATGCAACGTGGCGGTCTAAAATTCTTGTGGAAATTTCGAGAAACAGTTGCCAGCTGTCTTTCCATTGCGGGATTAGCCTAATTTTCACATGAATGCATTTTAGAACAAAGCACACGTACAACGGAATGAATAGGCGACCAGCGGTTTTTAGTTTTGATACGTTTACAAGTCAAGATTCCTTTGTCCACAAACTGTGGACAGTAGTGAAACAACGTATGTCTTTTTAATAAAATGAAAAAATAAATAGCATTTTTCAATTTTTCATTTTCTTCCGTAAAGCACATTTATAAATCTTCATCATAGTCGAAAAGCAGCTCCTATGGATTATTTGTTCAAGGACAGCAATACAACATGCGATCCGTGTTGACAAAATGTTAACAGAAGTGCCGATAAGGGTTAACAAATGGGAAAAAAGTTTTTGCAAAAAATTTTGTAAAGGCAAAAAACGTCTTCACTTGAGTACGAAGTGTAAGTTTTTTAGTTCAAAGTGAAGGTTGTTAAAATGGAAAAGGTTTTTTTCTATCTATTTTATCTCTATATTTATCCTCTGGACTTGCAGGAAAGCGACGGAGGCGCTAATACATAAGGAAAGCAATTACCACAACCTGTTTCCGGAAAGACAAAGATTTTGCTGTCAAATTGAAATTTTCATTTTAGTTTTTTAGCTTTATATAGACATGAATAAAATTTAAAACCGCTTGCCAAGACCAGAAGTAGGGGAAAGGGCCGTAAAGTGTCTTCCCCAAGAACGCAACAGAATGAAGCGAGGAGGTTTTGAACCGACACCAAGTTAAACACAAGTACAGCACACCAAGCACTTGACTACGATGCCGACCAATCAAGTTTTCATTTGCAACAAAAACATTTTAGCCTTTCGGAGTATGCTAAATCAATATATTTGCGGGCCAAGTAAATAAAATATCGCTGCCGAAAAATCAAAACTTTTGTATTTATTTATTTTTTGGTCTTTATTAAGTTTTTTAGTAAAAACTTTTTCCAACGCTAAAATTTGCGTTTGTTAAAGTATCTTTTCGACCCAAAAAGTGTTTTTTTTTTAAATTTGCCCTTCCTGCCTTATTTTTTTTTGGCATCTTTGATTGTAGTTTTTCTTTGTTTTTTATTTGATTATATTGCATCTTTGATTGTAGTTTGTACTTTTACTTTATGATTATCATATGCATGTTTTAACGTCTGACGTTGTGCTGCTTCTTCCTTTTCTTGATCTTTTTAATATTTATAATTTTTGTGTTAAACTGTTTAATAATGATCGAGAATAAAAATTGAATGAATAAATTAATGAATTTGCAAGCTCTCACTGCTGGGCAGCAATCTGTACTGCTTTGATTGGTGGTTCTGTTAAATAATCTTTTGATATGTGTGACAAAAATAGCGTCATGAACTGAAGGGCTAAACTTGAAATCAAAAAATAAAAATTAGTGAACTATAACTAACAAAAATGCAATCTTGTAAATTATTAAATTGATTTTTAAGGTAATTAACTCTTTGAAGACGGGGCTTTTGTCCACTAGCTGCGCCATTTTTGGAGTTTTTCAAGAATCAAGCAATATTTAATTATAATTTCCTCATTAATAATAAAAAAAATTGTTTAAATTTTAAATCATTAAAAAGATAATTTTTTCCTAAGTACAATGATATAAAATGTTAAAAAATTTGTTCAAAAACAAGTTTGCAATAAACAAAATAAGAAACCCCACTTTTCTTTTCAAAAAATCTCTTTTTTCCCAATAATTACGACTAGCGACAAAATAATTCAAATTTTAAAGTTGCTACGTGTCGCTAGAGTTCTACTCTGTCTGGCGAAAAAAATTTCGTTCTCGATTTATCTCCCATAGTAATTTGGCGAAAGGCACATGATTTACCAGAAAAGCCATATTTTGAACTTTATCTGAATGTCTGTGCTTGCGTGCCATTGTTTGAATCTTTTCGCGGCTTTGACTTTGATCTAGAAAAATAGTTTCTGCTTTTTTTCGTGACAATTTATAAAGAAGAGATGGCAAGCTCATAGCTTATATTAGCTTGTTCAGCAAAGTAAGGTAGGTTTTTGTAACTCAATAAATTCTTATGTAACAAATTTTGATCGACTGATGTATTTTTGCTAAAGCATAAAACTGCACCGGTGATATGTTTTAGCAAAATATTTTCAATTGGCAGATACACAATTTGCAACTTAGCAAATAAAAATTTATAAATGAACTTTATAATGCAAATATTGAAATGTTGTTTGTGATAAGCAATAAACCATTTTTACAAACAGAAGGTCACCGTGGATATGACAGACCAATCCTTTATAATTTTTTATTTTTAATTTCCATATTTGTCCTCCTAACACACGAAAAAGCTTCGCAAATGCTATAAATAGAGCAGCTATCAAGCAAGTATTACGACCTGCTTCCAGAGACTCCAAGATATTGCAGTCCGATTCCAAGCTATTGAAGCATATAATTTATAATTTAGAAAAAAGAGGGACCCGCAATTTAGATGAAACATTTGGTGTTCAAAAATCTGTTTTTGAAATAACATATAGAACCAAAAACCAGTTTTTGAAAAATATATTATTTCTAAAATTTACTTGATTCATAGTGTTCCTTAATATTCTTTACTTCATAAAGCTTTATTAATCTTAGTCTCATACAAAAAAAACTTTTTTTATAATTATGACCTGATTAGTAAATTATAATTTATCAAATTGAACAACTTATCTCTACACGGTTCGTAACAGAGCTTTCAGATGCTTTTTTTTGCTGATTAGAAATTCTGACTTAGGATCAAAGCGCAGCCGTGTATAAAGGAATTTTGTTCAACTCTAAATACTATCAAATTTCTAGCACTGACATAAATATTAAAGCGCTTAGGCCTACAAACCACAATTAAATTTTAAAACATTTAAAAAAAAATTCAACTTTTTTTCAGGGTAAAAAAGTTTCAACGAGCGGTTGGCCTACTTGGCAAGTGGCGAAGGCGTGCTGCAGTAATTAAAGAAATTTGGCTCTTACAAACTTTTTTGCTCGTCCACTTTTAAATATGTAAAAAATATTTTATCGAGCACGCACTCTTAACGTGAATAATTTTTTTATCTTCACTTACACGCAACAATCTATGTCTTTAAATTACTGTGAATGTGAGAGGAAGCAATTAAATGCTAAAAAAAAAGTCTTAATTTTGACAGTTAAGCATGTTTGAGATTTTTGGCTGTGTTGCTTTATTGCTTGAGTAAACTCTAAGTTTTTTTGTCAACCCTCCTTTGACCCCTTGAGTGTTTCAATCAACAACTTGAAGGACCACTGGTCTAAGCAATACACTTGTTTATCTACATAGTGCCACAATTACACATCTTGCATTGGTTAGACGAAGTACTCACTTAGAAAAGAACAATCAAAATCTAATATTTGCTTCTTTCCACAAAAATTGATATTTAAATTTTCAAATTAGCCATGCCATTTGATTTATTTTATTTTGTGACTTGGACTATTATAGGTCTATACAATGAGAGAAAAATAGCATTCTTGTTCTTTCAAAAATAGTAACGCAACAACTTAATCAAACAAATATATGGTGCTTACAGGCAACCAATAGAAATCATTAAAAATGTCCCTGCAATCGGCCTATACTGTATAATAGTGCATGCAGAATTGAGTTTATTGCAATTAAGATCAGCAAAATAAAAACAATCTCTATTATCATGAAATGAGAACTTACACTTGATTGTTAAAATATTAATTTTAAAAATGCTTGGGACGCTTTTCTTGGCTTCTTTGCGGTTGTGGGCCAGCATATTCATAGAATGGCAGGTACTTTCTCGCATCAAGCAAAGGGTGTTTGTGTAACTCAGGGATCGGTCTTGGCTCCCCTCCTATTTAACATCTATACGTACGATCTACCTTCCATGATTTCCAGAAAGTTTGCTTATGCTGATGATTTAGAATTGTTGCACTCTTCTGGAAACTGAAAGGATTGGAGGAGATTTTAAGCCAAGACATGTCTACACTTTCAGCATATCTCCAGACTTGGAGGTTGAAGCTCAACACACTAAGACGGTGACGGCAGACTTTCACCAAACGTGAGCTAAAAGTCTACAACGATAATCGACTTTTACCGTTCTGTCCGACCCCTACTTATTTTGGGGTAAAACTGGACAGATCGCTTACGTTTCGTCACCATTTAGTGGCATTGAGCAAAAAACTATCCTCGCGCGGCACACTGCTGAGGTAACTTGTAGGCTTGGAATGGGGTGCTGGTGGCAAAACACTTTGCATAGCTACCTTATCTCTAGTCTACTCAACAGCTGAGTACTGTGCACAAGTTTAGTGTTGCAGCGCTCACACTTGTATCACAGACAGTGTCTTGAACGACGCCTTGCGCATAGTCACTGGATGTCTGCGTCTCACTCCAACGGACCACCTACCCATACTTTCAGGCATCCACCCAGCTGAGCTTCGCCGACTGGGAGCGACACTCTCCTTGGCTCACCGTGGATATCTGAATTATAATCATATCTTGCATTATTTTTTAAGTGGGTCCTCAGATGCTTGCCAAGAGAGACTAAGATCTAGACGCCCATTTGTGCCAACCGCAAGGAATCTTTTAAACAACCTTGCTGGACTTGGCATCCGCGCTTCTGAGTGGAAAAATCATAAATGAAATGCAGAGCACTGTGAAAATTTGTCCAGGTTCCATGTTTTTGTGCCCAGGACCAATGCCAGGTCTGTTGGGATGGGCTTGTCCCGAGCAGCTTCGATTACGCTCAACCGCTTGAGAACTGGTGTTGGGCCTTTCCGTTTGTCCATGCACAAATAAGGTCTCGCTTCTTCACCGAATTGCGAGTGCGACGCCGCTGAAAAAACTGCAGACCACGTTCTAGTAGCGTGCCCTATACATCCAGCATCATATGGAACACGAGGTCTGACGGTTTTGGATGATGAAACTCAATGGTGGCTTAAACAACATCACTGCCAGCATCTGATCCGGCGAGTACAACAACCTGGGGTAGTAAAAGGATAAACCCTCGGCCCCAGTCCTGTTTGTGTCTGACCTGGAGTGGATACCCTTCCAAACGAGGACGACAATATACATAGAAAAATAGATAAAATGGATAAGTTGTAGTTTCATTTATTAATTTGCAATTTCTATATTCAATTTTTTTTCATAGATTCTATCTGTCGGATTTTAAATCATTTAAATTATTTTGGTTTTATTTTGTGACTTAACTGAAAATGTTTTGTTCCAACACTTTTATCAAGCACTTTGAAAAACTGATATTAAACCTTAATATTATAGAGCTCAGGCTACCGAGTTAAAAAAAAGTCTGATTTTCCTTTCTTCTTCAGATTTTAAAAAGTGTGACCTAACCAAGGTTGTGGCGCCGTAGTTGCACATTTTAGGGTGGAGTCGGAGTTGGAATTGTTTTTTCAGGCTTGCCGGAGTCGGAGTTGTTTTTTAGATGTGCTGAGGTGGGGAGTGGGAGTTGTTTTTGTAGGTAATCTGAAGTCGGAGTTGGAGTCGTAAAATCTTAAAGAGGTGGAGTTGGAGTTGGAATCGCAAAATTTTAAAGAGGTAAAGTCGGAGTTGCAGTTGTCGAAATCGCTACAACTCCACAACCCTGATTTAAAAAATCTAACACTACTGTACTTTTGCCATTGCGCTTTCCTTGGTGTGTGTCAGTATAAACATAATATAAGTTGAATATTTTTATTTTAAATATACCTTTAAATTAAATGTCTTGCCAGAATAAAACGCACGGAAGAGTGATTTTGCCCGCCAAAATGGAATCCTGCTTTTATAATCGGTTTTGGTTTTTCAAGAAAATTCAAATCACTTTTATCTAGTTTTATTTAGATTGATTTAAACCATCCCATAATAAATTATATAGTTTTGTTTATTTATTAATTTTTTTAATCCGATTATACATTATATGTATTTGTTTATTTATCATGAAAGATATTAAAATTTGTTTTTTGCATAACCTTAAATGAGATTCGTGCGCAATTTGCAGAAATAAGTTTTAATCGAACAAAAACAATACTGGCATTTTATGTTTGGCCCAGTTGCATAAAATTTAGAAAAAAGTTGAGCCTGAATATGGTTAAAATGTATTATGATGTCATAAGAAAATATCGTCTAAAACGTAAAAACTATTTTTTCAATTTTTTCAAAGTTCAACCTTAAAAAAAATTGCAGTTGGGTCTTACTTTTAAAATAACTTTAAATATTGTCGTAATAAAGTATTTAGGGCTAAAATATTTGGTAAGTTTTAGATTTTGTTGGTCTTTTTATGAAAAATTGATTTTTAATTTGAATAATTGTACACAAAAAAAAACTTTCATTATTTATTTTTTATTTATTTTGTTAATAGACGAAATACAATTTCGAAAATGAATAATTTCTTTTAATGTTCTTAACAATTATTATTTTGTAGTTCATGCAAGATAAAAATATACGATTGAAGTTTTTTTGATTTACATCTGTTGTAGAAATAAATTTTTCATTTAAAAAATTTTTACAATTTAAAATGAAATCAATCTGTTTAATAAATAAGAGTTTTTCCGAAATATTAACAAAATATTAATATACAAGGAAAGCAGTCGATTTCATTTGTGTTGATAACATTATGACGTGATTATATATTGATTCAGTCTAATGATAATAATTCGGTTTGATTTTCATCTCCACTCGCTTCACTGAGTACAAAGAGTTTTTCCAATGCCACCAAGTAACACCTCTGTTGTTCGCTTGATTTCTTTGGTATTCTCCGTTCAAGCTTGCGTAATGACAATGTCCATGCCAAAAAGGCCCATGCCACAGCTGAGCACAGTTACCTCTTGGTAAGTGATCATTATCTCAGTCTTTTGTTGTAAATTGTCGAGTGTTGTGATGATTCAAAGAATCACCTGTAAATAATATGTTTGTGATTAGACGAAACAAATTACTTGCCATTGCACTGTTAGATTTAGTTATTTATATCATTCATCTTCATATAAACAAAGGAGCATAAATTGCCCTTGAACGCAGTAATTTTTGTTTTCAATTCATAAGCTTTCGTTTATTAAAACTTTTTAAAAACTTTTTGCATAAGTATTTGCAAAAGTTTTAATAAGAAGCTTATGTTATTTGAAGGTTTTAACAATTAATCAAGTTTGGTACTACAGCGTATCAAATGTTTTTTGTTACTTTTTCTGCCCTATACGAAATATCATTAACTGAGCAAAAATAAAGACCAAATAAAAATCAATTACAGAAGAAGGCAATATTATAAATATATCCGAAAAATAATGGGTTTTAAGTTTTTATTAGATTTCCAATGTTTTAATAAAAATCTTTATACTATAATGCATTTTTCATTTTAAGTTACAAAAAAATGAATCAAAAAATCAATATCAAACTTTTTCTGCTCAGGTTTGTGTTTGAACCAAGTTTGACAGAATTCAGGGTTATGTTATCAAAAAAGTTGGGTCTGAATTCAAGCCAACTGACACTATGTTGTTACATAAACGATTAAAATTCAAAGTATTGATAAATATTTTAAAATCTACAAAATGTTTGGATGAAAACAAATTATAACAATAAAATCTTTTGCAAATTACATTTTCTTTAATTTGAATTTTAATCCCAAATTATAATTTCCTTACTTTAGATTTAGTTACAATTTGCAAAATGTTTTATGTCACAAACTTTGTTCGGGAATCCCAAAGGACCAGTTGAGCTAGGTAACCCGAATACCTGCGCTGAAACAAAGCTGTGTCTAAATTTTATTTTATTCCGGCTCAAGAGGTAGTCTTGCTATGAGCCTGACAGTTTATACAGTTGGTTAGCGAAAGCTCGGATTGATTTCGTTGAAGATTCTTTTTTTTTTTTACAACAAACAGAGACCCTTGTCTCTAATAAAAGCAAATGTATTACGAAAATATTACGTCCGACGAAACTTCTATTCCACGCTTTGCCAAACTGCAAAGCGAAATTAACACTATAACTCGACTCAATCAACACAGATAATTCTACCTCTGTAGAACAAAACTGCCAACCACTGGCACAAAATAATTTCAACAATTGTCCACCGACACAAAATCTAACGGTCCACCTCCTGTGGCCAAACAAATCACCTTCGCTCGAGCCTCCACTCGAGTTGCTTCAAATTACCTCACAACGATAATAATAATTTCTCGCTACGCATCGGCTTTATATAGAAAACAAAATCACGTGACGTAAACTTTCTCGTAATTTCGAGATTCAGCCAGAAACCCCTGGAGAGATAGTTACGCGAATCAAGTGGCATATACGCGAACCTTCCAGTACAATGACGTTAGTCAAAAACATATTACGTCAATACAAAAAGAAAAAAAGAGAAAAAGATACATGTATCGAGCCATAGAACAAATTGGACGTATATCGCAAACAGCGCTCAAAGAGCCGCAATTATTCTCTTATAATAAAACTACGAATTGCTTTTAACGGGGATACACTACATCGTTATGATTAAAATTATGAATGAAGTGTGACATTTTATTATTATAATTTGCTTTCACTCGAGCATTTCGTAGATTTTAAAAAAGCTTGCCTATTTGATTTACTAAAAAATCGGATTTTATTTGGGCTTTAAGTAATTTTTTGATTTCAGTTCGAGGTTGGCTCTGAAGTATAAAATTTAGTTAAAACAAGGAAACACAAAAATCCAAAAATATGATATTTTTATTAATGTAGCAGCATGAAGTTTTGCTCAAGAAAACTAAACTTTTCATCTCTTCACTGCATAACACAGAAAACTCAACCTATTCATTTAAATACTTTATCTTTAAACATAAGTGAAGAAGAAGTTATTAAATCTTTCGACAATGATGACCAAGTAAAAATCCCATAACAAAAACCTAAAGAAAACAATGCACAAGATGACCGACCCGCCATGCTCCGTAAACATTCAAAAAAACCAAAAAAGAAAGCCCTATTCATTTCCGCAAGAAACAAAAACAACAATAGAATTAAAAACCAGGAAAAAAGCAACTTCCAAGCAAAGGAAAAATAGCATTTAATTCGGTGAAGGAGCGAGACCCCATTTGTGCATGCACGAATGGAATCGCCCAACACCAGTCCGCAGGCGGTTGAGCTTAACCCAAGCTGCTCTGGGTAAGATCATCTCAACAGGCCTGGCACCGGTCCCGGGCACAAAAGCAGGGAGCCTGGAAGTATTTTTTACAATACTTGCATTAAATTTCACAATACACGGGCACAAAAACACCGAATTGCGAGTGTGGCGCCTCTGAGCAAACCGCAGACCATGTACTAACAGCGTGCCCTATACATCGGGCACCACATGGAGCACGAGGTCTGACGGTTTTGGATGACAAAACTCGATGCTGACTTAATAACACCACTGCCAGCATCTGATTCAGGCAGTGCAGCAGTCTGGGGTAGTAAAAGGATAAACCCTCGGCCCCAGTCCTGTTTCTCTCTGACCTGGAGTCGATACCCATCAAACGACGACGAGCTTTTAATTTTGTTTTCACTTCCTGTATCACTTGAATACCATGTGTTTAATTTCATATTCACCAAAAGAGAGAAAGAGCAGTTTATAACTTTGTATATTAACTGACCCAAAAATCTTCGACTTTTATTTTCTCTTGGACTTTAATTTTATAAAATTGTATTTTGCTTTGATTATGTTTAGGTAAATCTTTTTAATTTGTTTTTATTTAGTTACTGTTAATTTATTATCAGTTATGTATTATTAAACTTCTATTCCCCATTATTAACTTTAAGTCATGTCATTGATCATACCCAGTCTTTACGTCATGTTCAACGTCATGTTCAAAACTGTTCAAAACCTCAAAAATTCAAAACTCACGTCATGTTCAAAACTCATATCAAAACAACTCCATATTTGGTATTCTTTTCTAAATCACCTGACTCACGGTCAAAACAAGTTTCTCTCTTTTCACCTTTTCATCTTTTTTTATTCTTTATACTCTTTAAATCTCTCATATTATACTTATACCCTCTCTCTCTTTTAATTGTCTTTCATTCTCTCGAATGCTCTCTTATAAACTTTTTTCGTTTTTATTCTTTTGAACCCAATTTGTTAATCTTTTTTCCGAAATAAACAATATGTTTACTATCTTATTTGTTTTTTTTTATTATCTTTTACAAAATGTTTTTTTATACATTTTTTCACTTGTTTTTTTTTTGTTCAAATGCATTTAAAAGTTGCATCACTAAATATTAACGGTTTCAATAAATCTTCTGAACAGCTTTCCTGCTTTATTACACAACACAATATTTACCTTACTTGCATACAAGGAACACATGCAATTTAACAACAACAACTATCCCACTTCTCTCACTCTCACGACTTTTTAGCATACCCAAACACAAACAATCGTTATCTCACAAAAAGTACATTGCCAAGGCATCCTTACACTTATTAATACCTAACATATACAACTTACTTCACAAACGATTATATTTTTCACTATCCTTCCAAATTATATCTATTCCTTATCCTTTACCCTGCAAAACACAAATTATACTTTATTAAACTGCTACCTTTCCTCTGGAAAAACATTCACACAAAAATCACAACAAATCAAAGCCATCAGAAACCTCACATCATGCTTGCATAACCTGGATTATAAAAATAGACAAATTGTAATAACAGGAGATTTAAACTTAGGGCTAAATTCAATTTATAAAACAGGTTCATTAATACCAAACATAAATGAAAAAATTTTATTTAAACCACTATTATAAAACGTTGACTTTATTGATTCCTACCGCTACTTATAATCTTATTCCAAAATATTTTTCTTTTCCCGCTCCCACTCTGCATCAAGACTTGATCGAATTTACGTATCCTCTTTTCTAATATCCAAAATTTTCTAAACTTCTTACCATAATATAACCTTGTCTGACCTTAATAAAGCCCCTATCCTTACTTTAAAGATACTCTCAAAAATATTCTTGAAAGAATCCCATTGAAAACTTAATGAATCTATTCTGTTTATTCCAAATATTCACCTGTGTATCAAATCTTTTATTAAACCCTCTCCACTCCTATTAATCCTATCCAACATCCCTTGCAATAATGAAATCTCCTTAAAACCAAAATTAAATACCGAAATATTTTTTACTCAAAAACACAAATTAACACACACAAACTCCAAAACAACTTAAATAGTAAACTACACCAAGCAAAACAATTTCACAACATGAACATATTGTCCACATTACACACCAACTACAACAAATTCAACTAAACAAATAAAAAGGTACGCAAACCAGATCCAGAATACTCCCTTTTTTAAGCATTGATAATCCCTTTCCTTTAGCCCCTATCACAGAAAATTTAACTCAATCCAAACCTTTTCTGCCTCTTGATTCTGATACTTTGTCTTCCACCCTTTCTAATCAACCTAACACAAACGATTTCTCCTCTTTTAATTCTTCTTTGAAAAAATTTATGGAACCCCTCATCTACCCTCCTGATCCTTCTGAATACCTTATGAAATATCTGCAACTCCTACCGAAGAAATTCCTCAAATCATCTCTTTCTTTCCTCTAATTACCCATGAAAATATACGCTCTGTCATTAAACTTTTCAACCAAAACTCTGCACCAGGTTTTGATGGTTTTACTCCAACTTTATATAATTTTTTTCCTTCATTTATTCCTGTACATCGTCAAACTTTTAACAATTCTCACATCCGTAAACAACTCATCTTCACCCAATCTCTTGCTCTCATTAAATTAATTCCTAAAATATCCAACCCTAAAACTGTTATAGACTGGCAACCTATCGCCCTCTTGAACACCGATTATAGAACTCTAGCTTCAATAATTTCCATTAGACTTAAACCCATCCTTAATTCTATCATATCTTTTGAGTAGCAATGCAGTCTCCCAAACAGACAGATCCTTAACAACCATCTAAATATCCTATCTGCTATTAACTATAACAACGACTTCCTTCAACCACTAGCTATTCTTCAAATTGACTTTTACAAAGCCTTTGATTTCATATCTCTACTGCCTCTAAACTGGGAATTATACAACGGCCTCGAATTCATTCTCTCTACTGCCTCTAAACTGGAAATTACAACTATTCTTCTCAGTTGGATTAAAATATAATATTTTCTAAAATACCAGCCAAACTTAACCTTAACCGCACACTTTCCAATTCTATTTACGTTAAGAGTGGCAAACGACAAGGATCTCAACTGAGCATGCTCTTATTTTTAATTGGCATAGAGCACCTCACCCAAAAAATACTTTCTTCATCTAAAATCCAAAACACCCCTTGATAACACTTTACTCAAAGTCAGTCACTATGCAAATGACTTACCTCTTTTTATTTCATTCGCTGATTCTTTTATTCCAATTCGTGAGATCATTGAAAAATTTTCTCTCTTTTCTGGTCTCAAAATTAATCAATACAAAACCTCGATAATCTATAACTCCCCAGTTTTACTATCATCCTTTCGCTTTTCTTTTCCCCAAGATAAAATCCTATCTTCTACTAAAATCCTTGAAATAAATTTCTCTTTTTAAATTGAAGATCTGTCCAAAAATTGGAACAACCTCATTCACTTGCTCCGTTACTCTACTTCTGCTACCCTTAACCCTAAACACTCACTCTTTTCCAAAGTTATTTATATCAATCAACATTTCTTCCCTAAAATACTATTTCTTTCAAAAATCATTCCTCCCACCCCTAAGCAAACCAAAACTTTAACTTCTCTACTTTTCAAGATTTTATGGAACTATTCCTATTTTAAACCTATTAAAAGATCTATTCTCTATTTACCTAAATCCGACGGAGGTGTCGCCCTACCCTCCATTGGACTCAAAACTTCAAAAGTTCTTTTATGGAAATTCATCTTCCTCCTCTAAACTCCTAATTTTCACAATTACTTTTGTATGAAATATGACATCTTTAATTTAGGAACAAAAAATTATACCCATAAAACCTGAATTTTACTCATATTTCAATTACATTAGAGCTTATAGATAAACTTACTTTTAAATCCCTATACCAAATCCTACTTAAACCTGATCCAAATACCCTTCATATAGCAAATACCACTACTTCTAACACCTGGTCCCGTCTTACTCTATTTAAACCTGGGTTTTTTTTCTTCCCAAACCTTGAAAAAAATAGCCTGCAGGACAGCCTGTAAAGGCTGCTTCTTTTTCAAACGAAAAATTACTCCTCGCAACATTAATAACTTCTGTAAATCATGTGTATCTTCCCTGGACGATCCCCACCATTTATTTTTTTATTGTCTCCCACCAAACAGCTGATTACCGCTCTGGAACCCTAAAACAACACATCACACCTTAACAAAACACATACTCCTTCATAACTACGTATATTAATACAACGGGAAAACCACATATATTAATATCTAAAATAACCTCTTTAATTTGTCTTTGCCTTTTCCAATTAAGAAACAATAACCCTTATTTTGCCACCTCTTTCCCATTTTTTCTCTTAAACGAAGAACTATTCAAAATTAAAACAAAACTAAAAATTTTTCTTCAAGAGTTTTATCCTGAATATAAAAACAAATAAACAAAAAAAAGAACAATTTTTTCTACTTCTTTCTTTACACTAGTATGTAAACTGCTCAACGCTTCTCTTTTATATATTTATATAAATAGTGTTTCTTTTTAACGTAATTTGTTTTTCTTACTGAAACTACTTTGAAATACATCTATTATTTACAGAAAAACTTACCAAGACTGTCTACCAAGATAAATCATATAGTCGTTTTTTTATATTTTGAAATATCCTAATGCTTATTTGCAAAAACCAATAATATTCGACATGAATGGTTTACCTCCTATCAATTTATTCCAAACATTCTATTAATTCGTAATGTTATTTTAAATCATGTCTTGATCTATACATATCTTCGTGTACCAGTGTATTAACTTTGTATTAACTGTTTTTAAATGTGTCTGTACATAAATTTTCAATAAAGAAAATCATTCAAAAAACAAAAATAAAAAAAACAAAAACATGGTGTATTAAATATTAATATAAAATACGAACCCAGTTTTTGATTATATTGATTTCTAGTCAAATAAAATGCATTCTTTTCTAATATAAAACTTTTTTTTCAAATACTGGAGCAATTATTTTTTAATTAAATTTTATAAACGACAATATAATTTTTAAGCTACAGTTATTTTTGATAAAAAGAAATTTAAAAACTTTTTAAGTTTTCATGTTAATTTCCAGCTGAAAAAATTTTAATTCATTTGTTTCTTCGATGTTTGTTATTAGAAATTTATTTTATTTTTTTAAACGTAATTTGACCAAATTTCACTCATAAATGTGGTTGTATCATATATGATACAATATGTGGTACATGTAGATCATGTCTTGTAATAGGAAACTCAAAATCCTGTTTGACCTAAAAAACTAAAACTAAAGCGAAAATTAAAGCAAATATTAAATCAGTGTGGTTCAAACACTGGCAGGAGGGCCGTTTCTCTGCGGCCCGAGAACACTTTCTGAATGTCGTATAATTATAAAATCATAAACATATGATATTACTATTACTAGCCGCACATCCCTTGTAAGCTGCATAGAATTGTAGTGCCATTATAGAGAGATTATTTCCGAAAAAAAATATTAGATTTTCTGCAGAACAAAACAGAAGGACAATTAAGAAATACCAGCTTAAATTGAGCGATGACAAGTTCATTGGCTCAATGACATTCTTGACAGATATTAGTAATCACTTATACATCTTAAACATGAAATTCCAAGGTTAAAAACAAAATATATTTTAACTGGTTGAACACAGTAAGGGTTTTTGCAAGAAACTTGTGCTGTTTAGGGTTTTATTGTCAAGCAATGATGCAACCTATTTTCATTCATGCGGCAATTACTTGATGAAGAAAAAAGCATCAATTTTTCTGCATTTTCTGAGAAAGTTGGTGAAATTAATAAGGAGTTTAATAATAGATTTGCTGACTTTGAACTACTGAAAGCAAATGTGGAGCTTTCAAACAATCAAATAGAAGTAGACGCAGAAACTCAACTACCTTATTTTTAGCAACAATGATGAATTGCAATCGGATTTTCTTCTTTTGTCATGAAAAAATGAGCGTAACGACTATGAGGCGTTTTGGAAGCTTGTAAGCAAAGAGCAGTTCCACTACTTAAGAGAATTTACACAAAAAATTTGCTCCATGTTCGATAGCACGTACAGTTGTGAAAGCGCGTTTTTACTAATGAAGCAAATAAAAAGAAACACACGAAACAGAATGGCTGATGAAACCCTGGATGCCTGTTGACGTCTGTCGACCACCGAAATTAAAGCGGACGTTGACACAATTATCAAAATCAAGAAACAATCAATTGTTTGCTATTGAGATGGTGTGTTATATATTGTTTTTGCAATAATCATTTTGAGTCATACGCAAACAGAAAACTTTAAATTACCCTAATCCAAAATTCTGTTTAGCTTGCAAATGCAGCAAACGAGTTATTTCACAATGGAATATTTTCGTTTGAGGCCCACAAATTTTTTCTTAAACCAAAATGTGGTTTTTTATGATCGCACTCTTGGACCACCCTGTACTAAACCATTCTCGAGATATTATATTGCAAATCAATTTGGTCTATCATTAGTCAACAGTATAAATCAGTTTGATCACGCTTTAAACTTGAATAAGAAGTACTCGAGTTTGATGCTCAGTGTATCCGGGTGATTTTTGTCCTTCATTTGGAAAAACCACTCCCAAAAAATTTTTTAAAGAAGTTTTGTGCAGCTTGTGCAATTTTGCCTCCACTTAAAAAAACACTGTTATACGAAAAAGAATAATAAACGTTTTCTCAAATGATGTTAGAAAATTTTTCATCAAACAAAAACCTTTATCAACCAAAAACATATTTCGCTTTAAAAAAGCTATTTCATGCACAATGTCTCAGAATGGCTTATCAAAAGAAACTCTGAAATACGTACTAGCGTACTAAATAAATACGTACTAAATAAATCGTACTAGCCTTTCTGCTCTTGAGTAGTGAATTTTCTGTGGTAAGGTTGCAAATGCATCAAACTATTGAGCAAGATGATAAAAAATATTCATCTTGCCTCAGCGGGCGTTAGATGTTTAGCTGGATATTCGTGCACCGTTAAAGCTTGTTGACAACCTTTACTGATTAGGAAAATTTTCTTTATAGATTTTCCCATTCTACAACGGACGTTTTACTATTAGAAGGCCGTGGCTGAACCTGCGGATACGTAGGCACTCTTCCGTTTTGCCAGATATTGTTTAGTTTGTCTTCAAAACAACAAAAATAGATTTATTTTTAGCTTAGGCTGTCAGATAACATCATCCACTGTTCGTTTGATCGTATAATTTTCTAGAAATTGTCAAAACTGAGGCAGTCATAAGCGTAAAAACATTGAAATTCTTGAAAGAAAAAATGAAGAAAATTCCTTTTATTAGTCAGCTGTAAATGTTTGTGGTCCAAACGAATTATTTGTATTTATTCAGTTCGTTTACCAATGCTATAATGGCTCGTGAAACATTCTTTTTAGTTGGCGCTTATGATGTCATGGACGTCCTGTACTAACCACGTTTTTTATTTGTAAGTCAAAGCATTTATTCATTTAACAATCTCTTTTCAATGCGTTCTCTAGGGTTCACTACCACAAAATTTTATTAATACAGTTTAATTGCAACAGTAAATATAACAGTCGATCGTTGGTATTTGAAATTGTAATCTTGTAAATAATAGAAGAAATTAAAGGAATAATTTGCTAAATTTATTACAAGTTACGAATGAGCAAGGTAGTTAGACTGTATTGATTAGCTGTATCTTTCATTCAGTGCAGCTACTTTTGTCAATCTAGTTTCTGTGGCTGGCCCAGACCCATATGACGTCAGAAACGGTTTGCTTAAACGCAAATTGGCTTCTTGAATGAAAAATGTCATGTCAATGTTGTAAAATGCATCTTTATCATCATCATATTATTTACCCTCCTGATTTACTGGAAATTCGGGGCGTTCTACATCTACATCTAAATACATCTACTTCATGCTGATGATGTTTTTATAATAGTTTTACTTTTGCAAACATTGTTTAAAGAAATGTGTAAGACTTTTTTTTAATAAATAAAAAATTTTGTATGAAATTTTGTACAAAATCCTTTCGAAACACATTTTGTAATAAAATTATTTCAATTTGCATTTTTTAAAAATTTTATTATATTAATTTAGATGCGTTGAACGCTTTTTAAGCATAAGTTAAATTTTTTTTTTAAATTAGTAAATTAATTCATTGAAGGGTTAAAATATGGTTTTAGTATTATTTTCCAATGTTTTGCTGGTGATAATACCAAACCAAAAATTAGCAAGGTATTTGTATTTAAACTGACGTTTCGTTGGTCAGAAATCAACTGACATCTTCAAAAAATTGAAATATTCACAGTATGAACGGCTAAACGCTCGTCATCACTTACCGTAGAAATGCACCCAAGGTCGAACAGCGCGTGGGTTACTTCACTAGTTGCTACCGCAACAAAATTGAGTAATAATGAATAAAGGCATAGCGATCACTGGAGAAACCAAATAACTTCAAACGCACGCCGCATTTATGAACAGCGAAAAACAAGCCTGAAAACACTTTAATTTAAAAAAAAACAGTCAATCGTACATTTGCAATACTTTAGTCAAAGTTTCAAACCAATTAAGAAAATTTTAACAACTAATTAAGAAAATTGTGACTATTCACATTATAAACTTAACAAGGACGCAAATTAAACTATTTAATTACAATCTAATGATTTTTTATAAACCAAAAGGAAAGATTTGCCGTCGTTTCGGTTTGTTGCATTCGATTTTGAATTTATAAATCTTTTCGTATAATCAATTTACACCTATAAAATATTTGTGTTTTCCCAGTCCATCTTGTGGTCCATAGTCATCGAATGCTCAGAAAGCGCTGATTGATCCAGTTTTCGGTATTTATGCAACGTTTAGGAGCATTTGATGACTATGGACCACAAGATAGATTCGGAAAACACAAGTATCTTATCAGTTAACATTGATTATACGAAAAGATTATTTGTGCAAAGTTGGTTTATAAATTCAAAATCGAATACAATAAACAGAAACGACGCCAAATCTTTCCTTTTGGTCTATAAAAAATCATTAGATTGTAATTGAATAGTTTAGTTTGCGTCCTTGTTAAGTTTATGCAAACAGTTACAATTTTCGTAACTAGTTGTTTTGGTTTGAAATTTTGTATTGCAATTGTACGATTGACTGATGTTTTTTTTTAAATTAAAGTGTTTTCAGGCTTGTTTTTCGCTGTTCATGAATGCGGCATGCGTTCGAAGTTGTTTGGTTTTTTCAGTCATCACTATACCTTTGTTCATTATTACTCAATTTTGTTGCGGTAGCGATTAGTGAAATAACCCACGCGCTGTTCGACGTTGGGTGCATTTCTACGGTAAGTGATGACGAGCGTTTAACGGTTCATACTGTAAATAGTTTAATTTTTTGAAGATGTCGATTGATTTCTGACCGACGAAACGTCAGTTTAAATACAAATACCTTGCTAATTTTTGGTTTGGTATTATCACCAGTAAAATGTTGGAAATTTTTAGCAATATTAATGTCTGGTGAACAAAGTCATTACAAATGGTTTTATTGTTGAATAAAAACAGTTTTTATCGCTATTGCACAAAACTATCAAAGTGCAATTGAATAATTTAAAACGAATTTTACCTGCAGTCCTACTGTAACCGGTTATGTTCAGGCGATAGTTTGATTGAAAGTTTCCAACGGAAAAATTTCTAAACAAAATAGATAAAAAATAAATCCTTCCACAAATTTTTTTCAATTCTGATATTTTATGCGGCAATCGCAAAAAGTTACGATTTTTTTGAATTATAGTGCATTGATAGAATTTGCGGTGCATTGATAAAATTTATTTAGTTTATGAACAGGTCGGCAAAAATGTTTAAATCGACAAAATAATTTTTATGGAAAAATTAAATACAAGGTACCCAGACAGTGGCATATGACGTAAGTGAAAACGGTTTGTTAAAGCAACGCTTTTTACTTGTAGAATAAATCAAATATATGTGCGGATTTTATATATAAGTTTTCTAGAGAATCTTTTTGCAGGCACTGTAATCTGCATTTCTACAAATCAAAGTTATACGAATAAAAAGTTTATTGTTTTGTTCAAAAATACTTTTTTAAAATAACAAATTATTATTTATTATTTAAGTTCGTTTTAAACTAAAAGGGGAGGCAGAAAAAGTTAACCGTGTGGTGTAAACGTAAAAAAGTCGCCTAAAGCGCAAAATTGTTTGTGCTTAATTAAAAAAGGTTAAAATTGAAAGATTTCAATTTTTGAGCTTGGTTCATATTGAAAGCGGTTGCAGAAAAAGCAAGTCAAAAGTGTAGTTTTTGAAAGCTCAACTGAAAATTTCGCTTTTAATTTAAACCGGCTTTAAACTAAATTCTGCAACATATAGAGGGCATACATGTCATATTAAAAGCACCCTTGCTCTCAAAAAATCAGTTTTTCTCTATTTAATTTCATTCATTTGTGTAGTAAAATATTTTTTGTTTATAATCACTTAAGTTTATCAAAATTTTAAAAAACAACATTTTTTTATTTTAAGTCCTGATCTCTGTCACTGTCATTTTCTGTTGTTGTTGTTTTTGTATTTTATGTTGTTCTATGAATCATCTTTATCGTAAAAGTTATCACAAGTGAACTTCTGCACTTCTAATAAAGTTTGCGGCAAATTTTCACTTAAGCAGAGAAAATGTATTTACTATTTGTTAAACATTCTTGTAATTAGTACCGTAGTTTAATCTTTATTTACTAAATATAAAATTTATTGGGTTAAGTTGGATTATACTAATTAATAGGCTACCTTAGGAACATTTAATACGACAGCATGATTGCATTTTATCAACAGTGTCTTATAAACAAACAGTGTTCTGACGTTTCAGAAAAGAAGGCAAATATAATTAACTATATCGATACATATTAGGTTAACCCATAAGTTCGTGACTAAAAAATTAAAATCACTCTAACTTTCGTATTATTAAGTGAAATTTTTTGATAGTTGTTTTGTTCGACAGTTAGTTAAGCTAATTATTCATTTTGTGAATTTCAGAATAAATAACCTTAAATTGTTTGTTTTTAATCAATAACAAATGCAAAATTCAAACTTTAAAAAAATTCATTTTCGACATGTGGTTTTTTATCTGTACAAAAAGAAGAGTTTGAAAAAAACACAAAAAATTCATGCAGGCATTAAAAAGACCTATCCTCGGGATTTTTGTTGCCTGTCCTTTGTGAAAAAGTGGGTGAGCCGTTTTGATAAAGGGGACTATGATCTGGAAGACAAGCCAAGATCAGGTAGACCTGAAAACTTTACCACTCAAAAACTTGAACAACTCTTAGACAAAAATGCCAAAACTACAACTCGTGAATTGGCAAAAAAGTTAAACTTTTCACAGAGCTCTGTTCACAGAAAGTTAATCAAGATCGGCAAGAGACCAAAAAAATGCACTGAAATTCCTTATGAACTGACTTTAAGTTAAAAAGAAAAATGGAAAGTACTATGATGATTATATAATGATTTGTCAAAAATGAAAAAAAATGTATTTTTAAATTTATAAATAAATTGATGATAACTTCTTCTGATAAAAATGAAAATTTTTGAAATTCATAGAGGATACTTATGAGCTTATTAAACCTCTGTATTTTGATTTTGAGATAATTTCATTCTCTCCTCTGGAAATTAGAAGTATTTTAATTTTTTAGTCACGAACTTATGGGTCAACCAAATATATTACTGTTATTGCCCAATTCAAACATATAAAAATTTTTTTTAACCAAATAAGTCTGAGCCGATAGTTGATCTATAAACTGCATAATGGAAAAATATGGGATAAATGAGATCACAGCTTTTGACTGTTGTACTCTGATGTTTATACTCGTAAATATGATTTGAAATAACAAAGAGATGGTTTAATCATGATAACTTGCATAGTAAAGTCAATTGTCGTTTCGATTAATTCTCGTTCAACCAACTGTCGTTTCGATCAATTGTCGTTTGAGAGAATCTCTTATTACCTCAAATATTAGCTATTTAAAAGAGTTGTTTTGAAACATTTGATTCACACGATTGTCAAACAAACATAAAATGTTACATCAGAAACACTCACGGAAAAAAAACAAGCAGCAACTTTAAAAACATTGCCTCTCTACATCACTCAAAGTAAACTACAATTTTAATAACAGAATGAAATCAGCCAGTGATGTGCATGAGGTGATCAGCATTCATTTAAGAGAAAAAACTGTAAGAAGCGAGAAAAATTGTTTGGCTTGTGTTTTATTAAAAACATTTTCAAACAAACTCCTCAGATTCAAATCACCAACCTGTAATTAGCGTAAGCTGCGTTTCCTTCCCAATCTTCAAGATCCAAAGGAAGTTGATACGAAGCACCTGATGTAGTAATTGCATGCAGCAAATCCAAACCTATATGCAATCCAATTTTAAGTACTTAATCCAACTTCAATGAATTAAAAGCAAACAATAATTTCCCAAAAAGAGAAGAGCAGTGAATGTAATATTTTTATTCAACTGTTATTTTAAAAAATTTTTTATGAAAAGCTTAATCAAGAAAAACATAATCTGACACAGAGTTTAGAATAACACAACTTCTGAGCATTTGCAAATAATTGGGGTAAACTTTTAATAAAATAAATATGAAACTAGCGTTAATTTTGAATAAAGTTCAAATTCTTGATATTTAAATATTTTATGAGTTAACAATAGTTTGTTACATAAAAATGTGTTTTTAGATTTTTTGCCTTTGCATTATGATTTCAAAACTTTAATTTGTTTTATGAGGTATTAAGTATTTAACCGAAACATAGAAATACATGTATATGATAAAAGCAATTTTAGCTTTAGTGTTTGTTTTAAAAGCACCTTCAATATGACTAAAATTACAAACAGTTAAATATGCTATATGAAAAATTGTACAATTTTAAAAGTATCTACACCAGTTGTTTTCAACCTTTTTTAGAAATATAGCAAAGTTTAACACTTAAAGTATGTAAGCATCCGCATGAAAAGAACAAGACTTTTGAAAAAAAACATCAAAGAATAGCAGTAGCAAATCACAAGAATGCATAAGATAAGGAAATCAAATTAATTTAAAACTTTGCATTGGTTTTTGACTTAATACAAGTGCATCAAAAATGAGGAGTAATCGTCTGTTAGTCGGTCACGATATTGATTTTTGATTTTGACTATTTTGCTTAACATCGTTTGGCGTAAATAGATTGAACCATAAACCGAGGCATTCTAAAGAGCTTTATCTATCAAGTAAGGATACTTTCCTTCCGGAACTCGATTAAAAATGTTAATAAGACGTTTCGTCTTAAACGCTTTTTTCCGCTCGACTTCTGACTTCAAGTATACGCTAGTAGCTTTAATTGAAAATTATCAGAAGTGGTGACAGCTTCTATTGTCATAGGTCTTGCAAATGTTTTCATCAAAGACAAGAAAGAATTTATTTTGTTCACCCTTTACTGCATAGTTTATCATATATGATACAACCAAATTAACAATTATTTTTTCATTAAAAAAAACTTTATTTTTTAAAAATTTTGCTTTTGAATCAAAGAAATGCAACATTTTCTTATTTAAAACTTTTTATTTTGAAATAAAGTCTAAAATAATTTTTTAATTTAATTTTATGATCGAAAATATATTTTTTCAGCGACTGTTACTTTTGATAAAAATAAATTTAAAATTTTTTAACGTTTTCATATAAATTTCCCGCTGAAAAAATTATATTTTAGTTATTATTTCGTAATTACATGTAATTAGTAGAAATCTTATTTTCAAATTTTTAATGTAAATTGACCAAACTACACGTATAAATGTGGTTGTATCATGGTTGTATCCTGTTTTAGTTTCCTGTCTTGCAATGTGAAACTCAAAGTGCTATTTGACTTGAAAACAGGAAACTAAAAAAATACTAGACCAATTTTAAAATTATATATGGCAAATCAATTTGATTTATTAGTATTTGACAAATTAGTCAGTTTTATACCCTCTGACTTTGGAGCAGGAAGATGCGAGTTCGATACTTAGTCAATTCAAGTACTTTTTGTTGTTCATTTAGAAAAGACGCTTTACGGCAAATTTTTCAAGGAGTTGGCATGACTTATAGAATTTTGAATCTGCTTGAAAAAAGAAAGCAACAGCTTGGCCTCCACTGTCATACAAAAAAAATTAATTGTAAACGTATGATAAAAACAGTGTTAGATAATTTTTTTTATCAAATAAAAACTTTATCGAGAAAAAAACCTATTTCATGCAGAATGTCTCAGTACGGCTTATCAGAAGAAACTAGCTTTTCTGCTCTGGTGTAGATCTAATGAGTTTCCTGTGACAAAATTACGAACGCATCAAGCAGTTATCAGAAAGTTATCGGAAAATTTTCTAGAAACTGAGAAAATCTAAGACAGTCATAAGCGTAAAACAAAAAGACCATTTACCAAAACAAAGCAACTCTTGGTAGAAAAACATTGGAAAAATGCTTCTTTTTTATCAACTGTATAAGTTTGTTTAGATAAAAATCGGCATTTTTTTGAATGAAAAATGCCATGTCAATGTCTTAATATGCATTTTTGTTATCACCGCCCATATTGCTCCTTCTAACTTGCAGGAAATGGTGAGGCGTCCTCTTTAGGCCAACTGTCATGAGATTATCCCAACTTACTTTCAGAGATCTCAATACATGTATATTGCCGCCAGATGAAATTTTTTATTTGATTTTTTAGTATTTATTTAGAGGTAGGGCTGAAATTTAAAAATATGTGATAAAATTGTCAAACCAAGAACATAAAAGTCCCATTAAAAGTTTTTACCAAGAAAAAAACAAATTCAAGTAGATTTCGAACTGTAACCAAGTTGAACACGTCACTCTAAATACAGCGCTAATATTCTTCTACCCCATCCTGATGACTGTTTTTATTTTAGTTTTACTGTTGTACACATTGTTTAAAAAATTGTGTAAAAGTTTTCTTTTATAAACGCTAAATTTTATTCTGAAATTTTTTTGCAAAATCTTCTTGAAGTACATTTTGTATCATATATAATGCAATCATAAAATTACCCCATTTTTCTTTTTTTTTATTGTTTAATAAATTAACATTAATTTAGAAGCATTTAATGGTTTTTATGCTTAATTTAATTTTTTTGTTTAAATTTAAAAATTCATGCAGTAAAGGGTTAAGATGACATTTTAATTCAAGCATTAAGTTGCCAATAAGCCTGTTATACGTTTCAAATGATCCGTTATCTCGATTATTTGAAAATATTTGAATTTAAATTATTTTAAAAATGTGTAATAACATCATTTTTTAGCTGCGACCTCCAAAAACAAAGTTTTTTATTGAAGGCTGATGCAGTGCTATTTAAATCAATGCAAAACTTATTATTTAGCTGTAGGATGCAATTTAGTGATGAAAATTTGGTTGTAATACCAATCACACACGCCAAATAGGCAATTAATGCTTTATTGTCAAGCTGAGAGATGTCTTTCTTCCCTTCGGCAACATTTTAATCTCCGGAAGAAGGTCATAGAATTTTTTTGGACTTGCACTACGGCTTAACCATTTTACAGAAGTGAACATAATCACGTCAACATAGTCAGCATCAATACCTAAAAGAAACTTTTCAAACTTACGATGGTTAAATGCATTTACTCTAATCTATTTTACTGTTGTTGTAAACTAGTTTGATCACATAAAGAATTTCATAGACTTAGCAATGAGACATTCTTGATGTAGATTACAGTAATGCTATGCCGCACGAGAAAGATTATCTTTTGTACGCTATTTGCGAATGAGTCCTTGTAGTCCTTGATTTGTTCCAAGCATGGAAAGACACCCGTCTGTTGTCATTAAAAAGAACTGTGTGATAAATCAAAATGTGCTTTTTGAAGCGTTTATAGAATTCATAAAATACTTCTGTTCTACTTTTGAGCTAAAGTTGGCATAAATGGAACCTAAAATTAGTTATTCTTTGTAAATTTTAAAGTCTGCCATGACTCCCCGGATAAAGACAGCTACTGTATTTGTTCTAAATCGGTAAAATCTTTTGATGTCATTGTTATTTTTCAAATTCGTTGACACACTCAAACATATTCACCTGCTTGTTATATACTGACTTAAGCAAATTCTAACTTTCTTTTTCTTGATTCTCCTTTGTAGCAATCATATATTATAGAATGAATTTCGTAGTCTCTCTTAAATACTTTACACTGTTTATTACCACACGACTCAAAAGGCAATGTGGTTTGTTATCTACTTCAATTTGAAAAAATTTTTTTCCATCACTTTTAAAGTTTTTAAAGTTTTCACTTTTCCCGATCACTTTTAAAAGCCCAATTTTTTGCTAAAGATTGGGAGTTTTCTTTGTCAATTGCTCTGACAATATGACTTAAGTAGTATAAAATAATCTTATATATACAATTTTATAAAGTAAATTGTAAAAAATTTAAACCTCATTTACTAACAAGGTATTTTTAATATAAGAAGTGAGATCCGCAAGATGGACAGTTGAAAGCCGCAATTAAAAATTACTGATTCACAGTAAAAGCAAATATTTGCCTTGGAAAATATTGTAATGATTTAAAAACATTTCGTCAATGCTATGCTATAGCGATTTTTTATTTTTTTATAGATTTATTGGTCAGGTAAAATCTTGTTTAATGAGCTATATTTTGTAATAATTTTTGTATAAATATTCCATGTAGTTTTTAAAATATTGCAAGTTTTTTATTTATGCGAATCTTTTTTGAATAACTTTTTTCTATGTCACAGTCACGTACTAAGTGTTGATTGAATCGTGTTGATCAGTCACACACTAAATGTTGATTGAATCGGATATTATCCAAATTGCAAAAATATTTTCTCTGCTATATTTACTTATCTGCAGTTCAACTAAAGCGAAAATATTTTTTTGGTTTTTTAATGCTTTAACACTATGACATTAAAGTTAAAATTAAATAAAGCACCTTGTTTTTTAAAACAAAACAGCATTGTTTGAAAAAGTTGTTAGTGTTGTCTTAATTTAAAATTTATTTTTACCTTTTGTAATGCAAAAAATCATTTTAAAATAAACAATTAAATGGGCAAACCTTAACTCTTTTAAATTTTTGTAGTCTTTAAAAAGACTGTTTACGTAAGAATTCTTTCGGTCAACCATCGTTAAAAGAATTTGTTGGCAAATGATAAAGTGCAAGAAAACTTTGGTTTACATAGTATTGGAAGACATCGAAAGCAACGGCGTCTCTGATTGGTTGGAGAAAGCGAACACGCGATTGGTTCCGCACTTACTTGCACCACTAGCAAGAAAGCTTTAAGTGAGTGCGTAATTAATTTTACTAAAACGCCCATCACATGATCGAAAACCCCGTGGTTTTCGCCAGGAAAAAAGTCAGGTGTCATAAACGAAAGTAATGAATAAATTCGACATGTTATATTTGTGAACCGAAAACAAATCATAAAGAGTTGGCGTCTGGGATCCGAGTTGTAATAACGTACTTAATCTTTAAAAATTAGTTCTAAAATTTAAAAAGTGCTGCTGTTTGAATATAAATTGAGACTCATGACAATAAAAAGATTGATTTTTTATTCGGGTTCCAAACGAACTGATAAATAAAAAAACTGTGCTACTATAATCTTAAAATATTTGCAATAATAGATTTGATATATTTTAAGCAAAAATTTTTTCAAAACTTTAAAGAAATTAAATTTTTATCCAATTTAGCAACACAACAAAAAAGCAAATACGCAATTATAACATAGGTGTGACACTTCTACAATTTACGAAGGAATTAGCAAACAATTTTCTTTGTCGTCGTCGCCATCGTTTGGAAGAGCACCCAGCGCAGGTCAGACAAAAACAGAAATGGGGCCGAAAGTTTATCCTTTTATTACCCCAGACTGCTGTACTACCAGGATCAAATGTTGGTAGTGGTGGTGTTAAGCAAGCATTGGATTTCATCATCCAAAACCGTCAGACCTCGTGCTCCATGTGGTTCCTGATGTATGAGGCACGTTTTTAAGACGTGGTCTGCGGTTTACTTAGAAACGCCGCATTCGTATTTCAGTGAAGGAGCGAGATTTTATTTGTGCATGGACAAATAAAATTGCCCAACGCCAGTTTGCAGGTGATGGAGCTTGACCCAAGCTATTCGAGTTGACCTGATAGTTGATTAAACGTTACTTGATCAAATAACAGTTGATCAAACGACACTTGATCGAAACGACACTTGATCAAAACGACACTTGATCAAAACGACAGTTGATCAAAACGACAGTTGGTTAAAACGACACTTGATCAAAATGACACACTTGATCGTAAGGACACTTGATAAAAAAAAGAGAAAATTTACAGCATAACATTGCCAAGCAATCCTGACTTTCTTCGCAAGAAAGAATCTTCATTTTGCAGTTTTTATAAATAGTTGCAACCGGAAAATTTAAATTTTTATAGAACTAACAAAAAGAGCGATAACAAAGATGAAAATTTACATTTACACAAGAAGCAGGTTAACCTACCCGAAAAACACATTAAATAATAAAAAAAAGCAAAGCTTTATTAAAAACTACTTAATGTGCAATCTTACATTGCTCTCAAAGAATTTAACTCTTTATTGATAAATTTCAGCTTGTTTCTGCATGGTTTAGCCTTTTTTAAAGACGAATCAACATGACAATAGTGTTTTTGCTAACTAGTGAATATTTTTAGTAAATTCTAATGCATTTAAATCTTTTAAAGGTTTTTCAGCTTCTCAGCTGCAGCAAGAACAACTTTAATCTCAAGAGTTGCTGTAACATGGAATATCTTACGATGTGTCGTTAAAATAGGACTATAATATAAAATAAAAAGAAAAAATGGCAGCAATAGGCATCTAAAGAAACATAACCATCACAAGAGATCTACTTGTTGCCCATTAAAAAATCCCTGCCCAGGAATCTTGTTGAGAAATCCTGACACTGATATTATCCAAAAAGCTAAAAATTTAAAACAAAATATCTTCTTACTGATGGCCTCTACTTTTTATGAATAATCTAATTTACAATAGCAAAGGGGTTTTTTTAATCGCAGAAATATACAACTTTTTTATTAACTGTCATTTACATGTAGATCAACTGTGGTTTCGATTAAATGTTGTTTGAATCAAGTGTCGTTTTAATCAAGTATTGTTTGATTAACTATCGCAGCTTAGCTTTCTGGATGCCTGAAAGTATGAGTAAGTGGTCTGTTGGAGTGGGACGCAGGCATCTAGTGACTATGCGCAGGAAGTAATTCAGGACACTGTCTAAGAGGCAAGAGTGAGCGCTGCGAGATCAAACTGGTGAGCAGTACTCTGTTGAGTAGACCAGATATAGAGCAGCTGTTAGCAGTGTTTTGACACCAGCACCCCATCCGGAACCTACAAATGCCTCCTCAGTGTGACGCGCAAAGATAGTTTTTTGCGCAATGCCACTAGATGATGACAGAACGTGAGTGATCTATCCAGTTTTTCCCTTTAACCCATTTTATTCTAGTGTTGCATATATGTAACGCAAAACAGGTCTCAATTTTTGTATCTCTACAACTATCTGTGTATATTATTTTCTTTATTTATTTGTTTTACTTACATACTTAGAATTTGTACTATCTTAAGTATTATTGCCATTGTATTTGGTGGTTGAGTTCATGCAAAAACAATGTCAGAAAAACCTTGCTGCTCAAAAAGCGTCCAACCGGCTTATTGGAAAACCTTGTAAGTATATAAGTAAAAAAAATTTGAAAGTTATTAATTTATATTTTGGCTGTACATTTTAGAAGACATAAAGTTTTAATCAAAATGAAATTTGTGTCCGTTGACTTTGTTGTTTCTGCTGTTGTTGTTACTTTCAATGTTGCGTTGTATAAATGCAACGCTAGGTTAATATGTAGTAACAATACCCCCTTTTCTATGAAGAGGATTATTACTATTATTAACTACGGCTTATTGTTTCTGCAGAGTTACACTAAAAGAAGTGATGGACGCACTAGAGAAAAATTGTATTGATGATCCCGATATTACCATCGTAGTTAAGGCAACAGATTTACACAATTTAACTGATGAAGATTCTGCTGGTGATGATGTTGCTGATATAAATCGATTGTCTGGAAATCAACTTAGAGCACCAGCATTTATTGAAAGCGCTAGCATTTTTGACAGACAAATTTTTAATCTACTTGATGAAGTTCCCATCATTGTACCAGCTGGATCTGACGGCACTGGATGCACACAACCTAAGCGGAGAAAGATTGTAAAGAAACAAGGATACAAATAGATAAAAGAAGAAAAAACAGAAAACCGTCAAATATCGTTTCCTGAGGCAAATTACAGTCAATAGGAAGCATTATCTGAAACTAAACTTTTTGAACTATTTTTTGACGACAAATTTATTGATCTGATTTTGGAGCAAAGCAAATTATACAGCATGTCAAAAAAAATGGCCAAATTACAATATTACAAAAGAAGAAATTAAGATGCTTTGTTTATTCTTATGGTTTTGGGTTGTAATCCATTGGGTAGCAAAAGAAAATATTGGTCTACTTAAGATGATTTACGAAATGTTGCAATTTATAAAGCTCCAAGGCGTAAAAAGGTTTGATAGATTAATGAAGTGTTTGCATTTTAATGATAATGAAAATCTGAATAAAAATGACAAATACTCAAAACTCGGTCCTCTTCTTGATCATCTTCAGGAAACATTTATGCAACGTTTTGTACCATCACAAATGGTTCCCAGATGAAACAATGATTGAATACTTTGGCAGGCGCAGTTGCAAACAGGCTATCCTCAACAAACCTATTTGCTTTCGATACAAAGTCTGGTGTCAAAATGCTCCTAATGGTTAGCTTATAGCATTTGATATTTTTTAAGGCAAATCATACAATGAGAATTTTGGTAAAGCATCAACAACAATAATGCACTTACTTGGAAAATATGGGGATAAAAGTAATTATCCTTATTGTTTATTTATGGATAACTTGTTTACAACAATCCCTTTGCTTGAAAAAGTGGAAATAAATAGTTATCATGGAACAGAACTATAAGAGTCAACAGACTTGGCAAATTTTTTGTCCTCTGACGGACATTACTACATTCAACCACTCTGACAGAGGAACTGTGCGAAGCATGCAAACCATCATACCCGACTCTAAAAGTTGCATAAAGTTGACACAATGGTTGGACAACTGCGTCATTACACTTGCATCATCAATGTTTGGAACAAATCCGAAAAAAATAGTCTAAACGGTGATCAAAAGCTCACCATAAAATTGTGAATATTTCAACGCTAAATCCCGTTTACTACTACAATTCTGGAATGGGAGGCACTGATCGGATGAATAAGAATATTAACTCAAAAAGAAGAGCCATCCGAGGAACAAAATGGTGGTGGTGCATATTTACATGGCTTGTTGATGCAAGTTTGCAAAATGCATGGCTGCTTTGGAGGATGCGAGAAGATGATTTATCTCAAAGAATTTTTAAAAGAGAAATTGTCATGGCCTATCTTAAGTCTTTTCAAAACCAGCCAAAAGGACCAGGTAGAAAACTTTTAAACACCCCAGGAGCTGATGATGCCCGGTTTGATCAAAGAAGACACTTTGTTATTCCTGTTCCAGGAAATAAAAGACGGAAGTGCAAGGGTAAGGGATGCAAATTTATTGTAAAAACCCAATGCGTAAAATATGATGTTGGTTTGTGAATTTTTTGTTTCGCACCATATCACACACTCTAAATAACTAATAGACCTAATTGTACGGAGTAGTGGGCACACCATCATGTTATTCGTTAGAGAAAACATTTTAAAGTAGAAACGAGAATGCCTTGGTTGAACTTGCTGATTTTTTTCATATTGCTGCAATTAAGTTTGTTTTGTGTTTTTCTATTCATATTTTTGTTATTTGTTTCGCGACTGTTGATTATAAAATGTATTTTTGAGTTTACTTTTTTAATTAAGAATTTAGACAGCTTACGAAAAATTGAAAGGGTAAAAAACAACTTTGTTGAAATGCGGATGTAAAACAGGCTTAAGATAAATTTATATAAAATAAAGTATAAATAATAGTAATAATAGGCCACAATGATATTTCAAAACAAATAAAATACTTTTTTTTCATAGGTTTAGTAACTATGTTCTTTTAAAAAGTAAATTTTTTCAAAATTTTGCAATACAGTAACATCACACTAAAAATTTAAAATTGGTGTTTACAAAAATATTTTCATTTTCAGTAGATAGTGAAATATAAGATAGTAAAAGTAAAATAGTAAAAGTGTATTTATGCAACGCATTTTATTTCCGAAACCACGTGACCGCAAGAAAAAAAATATTATATTTTGCATTACCACTTTATAGGTAATCAATAACATGAGTTTCAAAAAACTTCTCAAAAAAAAAATTATTCAGATTAATAAGGGTTAAATAAGTAGGAGTTTGACAAAACGGTAAAAATCTATTGTTGTTATAAACTTTTAGCACACTTTTGGCCTCTAGGTTATTTGAACGAAAGGCTGCTGTCACCATCTTAGTGTGACTGAGCTTCAACCTCCAAGTCTGGAGATACGCTGAAAATACAGTCACGTCTTGGTTTAAAGTCCCCTCCACTCCAAATCCTTCCAGTTTCCAAAAGAGTGCCACAATGTTTGATCGTCTGCATAAGCACACTTTCTGGAAATTGTAGAAGGCAGGTCTTATGCAAAGATATTGAAAAGGAGGGGGCTAAGACTGATCTTTAAGGAACACCGTTTTTCAGACGGCGTAGTTTGCTTTGCTTGGTGTTGCCGTTAGTATGGGTGAAACTTCCGTTTCGGACAAGCCATGATCACTCTGATCATGTGTTTATCAAGCAGAAGCCTCCGCAGTTTGCAGGTAACGTCACGATCCCGGACAATGCCATTTTCTGCTTTCAGATTGACAAATATAGCCTTCTTCTTAGTCGCGAAATAATCTTCTATGTTTTTTGTTAACAGAACGACTTAAACCACGGCGGACTTCCCGCTTAGAAACTCATCCTGCTCTTTAGGGATTAGTGGATCGATTAATGACTTGACGCAGGCGTACTTGTAGGAACACAGATCAGAGATATCGGTCAATAAAACTTTTAATTTCCCCATGAGCTTCAATGACTTTGAGATCGCAGTAAATACCTATTTTGGATTTTAAATAAATAATGGCAGTAAATACCTATTTGGCTTTTAAATAAATTTAGAAAAACTATTTGATGATTTTTAAAAAATGTAAAAAACATTTAATGAGTACTTGAAACTATTTAATAGTTTTTTAAATTTGGCTTAACTGTTCATTATTATATTAAATTATCTAAACTAAATCTTTGCATCGATTTATTTATTTTTTATACTTTTTAAAAACTAAAGTTTAAGTTTTTTGTTTTTTTAAATCTCAGAAAATAAAACTTTTAGAAGTCAAAGCGAAATAATGAATTCTTTAGCAACTAATCAGCAGCAAATCCTTTTTAAAAAAATATCAAAAAAAAAAAAAGATTTAAGAATTCAGGAAAACTAGCCACCAAGCCGCTTAAAAGATGAAAAGTACCAGATTCGAGTTAGGAAAAAAGTACACTTTTTTCAACCATATCACAATAATATATAGCAACACTAATACATTTATGCCGAAAAAAAACAAAACAAAAACATAAACGTTTTTGGCTTACGTTAGGCAGCCCTCTTTAGATGGACCAAATATTAAGAAATTTTGCCTTCAAATTAAAGATCGAGGTCAATGACCTGATTACGTAGTTGTTTATCAAATTTGTCACACAAAGTTTTCATAAAGGAGAATTGTTGCATAATTGATTGAAAATGCAAACGCAATATAACAACCGCAAAGCCGATACACCACGCAAAATCTAAATAACAAAAATAAATCTAAATAACAGAAATTACAGTCTAAAATATATTTAACAAAAATGATGATCAATTTGCAAATAACTGTCGATTAAGTCCAGAATTATGTTTTTTGATTAATAAAGCTTTGTGAATTTAAGTTTTAAAATTAGAATTACATTGTTTAACTATCTTAAACAAATTTAAGTTGGATTTGGTATCAGCACAAATATCGCAAAATATAATATGATTTTAACGAAGCTTTAACAATATTTTTAAAATAACACATTAATTTGAATTAAACACTCTTGTTCCGCTTGTACCCTTCGCGAGTATTGTATATCAGTTTTCTTGTTTGTGTGATTTGAGTTTGACTAACATAAGTATGTCAAACCGTAATTTAAGCAGTAGAGTTGGTGAACAGATAGATTTTCATTTGAAAACTTAAAGCTGATACCAAATCCAACGTAAATTCGTTTAAGATAATTAAAAAATACAATTCTAAGTTTGAAACTAAAATTCACAAAGCTTTATTAATTAAAAAACATAACCCTGGACTTAATCGACAATTATATGAGAATTGATCATCATTTTTGTTAAATATATTTTAGAGTGTTATTTCTGTTATTTAAATTTTGCGTGGTGTATCGGCTTTGCGGTTGTTATATTACGTTTGCATTTTCAATCAATTATGCAACAATTCTTCTTTGTGAAAACTTTGTGTGACAAATTTGATAAACAACTACGTAATCAGGTCATTGACCTCGATCTTTAATTTAAAGGCAAAATTTCTTAACATTTGATCCATCTGAAGAGGGCTGCCTAATGTAAGCTGAAAAAGTTTATGGTTTTTTTTGTTTTATTTCGGTATAAATGTATTAGTGTTGCTGTATATTATTGTGGTATAATGAAATTTTTTGTTATTCGGAAAAAATTAGTTGCTATGTTTTACCGAGCCAAAATTCTCCGTTTAAGTTTCCAAATCCACGTTGCTATTCAGTCCAATTTAGATAAAAATCCACATTTCCATCCATTCTACGTTGAAAAACTTTCATATAATAGAATGTGATGTAAAATTAAATACCTTTTAAAATTAACGTTTAATTCTACAAAAAACTACATACGGATTTAAAATAACCTTTAAATCAAAATTCCTCTATTGAAACTTTATTGCGTTAGCCACTAAACATTTGATTAATTTGTAAACGTCAATACTTTTTTATTTGACGTTCAACGTAATTACATATATATATATTACGTGTTATTTTAATATTACTGGCATTGTTTGCCAGAAATGGTGGCTCCGCTAAAAAAGAAAAATTAACAACCAAGTTCATATCAATATAATTATAATTCAAATAATAATTATATATGGCTGTTCAAAGAAGTACAGGTATTAGCTGTAGAAATTTTTAAATCGCTATTTAATAAACATCTTTATGGAGGAGAATTTCATTTTTTAATCCTATAGAAAAAAAAATTTACTTTGTAAGTTAAGTCAATAAAGTTATTGCATGGTATTTTAAAATTAACAAATCAGAGTGTTATCCAAAAAAATGTGTTTGAAAGTATTAATAGAATATAAAAATTATCAATTTGTTTTTAATAACATATTGCAAAACCAAAAATGAAAACAATCCCGGTATTACTGATATTTAATGCTTCTATTAAGGTTGAATTTGAAGATACTTGGTTAAAATTTTTTATTTTCAAAAACTTAGTCCAAGAGTTTTATATTTTTTCCCTCCAAGTCTTTTTTGTTTGATTTTCAATCACAAAATTCAAAATAGTTTGTTTTGCATGTTAAATGAGATTTTTAAGTAAAGATAAAAAGTTTTAGCTACAGCTTAAAGTTACAATATGGTATTAACGGCAGAAACACCCGCAACATATTTATGCATTATTAATGTTATGCTTAAATATGGAAGCAATAATGCAGTTAAAGTTGATTTATTGGCAATTCTTTTTTGCCCTAAATTCTCCAATTAAAAGAAAAGTTCAATGTTTTCGGCCCCGTCAAAACCGACCCCCAGCGATTTCTTTTTTTATGCTGAATTTGTCAGGAAAGAACAGCAAATCCTGTCTCGTTCTGCCAACCATACGAGCTCATGAAACTATTTAACTCTAGTAACATACATTAAGCGAAATCAAATCTATTTTTGAAACTTTCTTTAGCACTACAGTTCAAACTCAATTCACTGCAATCATAAAAAAATCGCTTCGATATTTATAAGATTATCAACTTTAGTTTACTGTATATAAACACACTGAATCAAAGAAAGCTTTGTATTTATATTGACAAAGTTAAAAAAGTTTGAAAACCTAAAAATCGCTTTTTAGTTTTCAACTGAAAATGTTTGTATTTAAACAGCCCACAAATAAACTTTTTAGTTCTTAATTACCACTACAATTTTGGATAGGCAAAAACTTATTTGAACAAAACAGCTTGTTGTTTGGTTTTATTTAACTTAAAACGTTTTTATCTGTGTTTTATCTTTTATTTAACTTAAAAAATTAAGTTTTCTGTTTTAATATTTTCAGGGACGCCGGAAAGTTGTTTTGGCCAGAGAGGTAAAATTCAAAGGCACCTTTTACAGAGTTGCCACTTAATATCACGATTGTTTTAAGCAAAAAATTTAGAGATGACTAAAAAAACGGGTCATCACTTTCAATCACGGTTCAGAATAAGACTGAAAAAAATTCAATACTTTTATTCGAGTTCATGATTCCTACTTTTTTCCTTAAGTTTAGGTGCAGACAAAAATCAAACTAAAAGCCTTCACCTTTAATCGATCTGATATTTTTATAGAATTTCTATGATTCTAGGAAAAAATCTAACGCTATTCTCCTGTATCTTCCCATCTAACCCTCCCTTTTTGAAAAATTTTGGGGCTTTTTGAAAGGGCCAAAAACACAAGGGAATATAGCTCCCTTACGCCTCCGCTTCTGAATGTTTTGTACTTTTTTGTTAATTGAAAATTAGCTTTTTGATTGATTTAAATAACCAGATGTTACCACTATTTATTCTATTAAACTGTTATCATATTAAATTTTTTTAGTGCTAAATATTCTGATCAGTATACACTAAATTTGGCAAAAAAATGGAAAAAATTAAAACTTAAAAGTAAGGTTCAAACCAATTGCAATAAATGACAGAAACTAAAATTAAGTTTTTCTGAGTCGTTCGGATTGAGTTGAGATTAATTTTAAATTTATTTCATTATTTTAAAAATCAAGAAACTGTGTTTGGCCTCGAAATGGGAGAACTTGGCCCAGCCGTTTTGGCGCCAGCCATTGTGGCACCTTTTGTTTTTTTATTTGTAAAATCTTGAAAATTTTAGGATTTAGGGTTTAGGTTAGGGTGATGGATTATACTGTTTTATTCAAACCTTCCTGCTAGTTTCAAATAGAATGACGCCAAAACGGCCGCGCTAAAACGGCGGCGCCAAAATGACTTTGCCAAATATTTTCCTACCTGTTTGATTTACAACTGCAACAAATGATTTTTGTGATACTGTAGTCGTTACATATTGTGTTTGGCATTCTCAGCAACTCTTTCATATTTCTTAATCACGCTTGTGAGGATATAAAAGTTCAGAAAGTTTTCTGCTCTTTGTGCTTGCAGACTTTTAATTTAATTTAAACTTTGGTTTTAAAAGACATGTTTAAATGTTACATAATTTAACAATCCTTACATGAAAATTGTTTAATTGGTTTACGTGAATATAAGCTACTATGCACTTGCGCACTCAGCAAGTTCAATGATCATTCAGTTGAACTTCGTGAATGACAAAGTTAAACAAATTTCTTGACTGAACGCCATACTTTTTAATGGTTAACTAAATGGTTAGATGGTGAAGTTATCTTGTAGTTAATGGTAAAAAATTTCACATGCCTTTTGATTTTTGCTGCGAAAAAATTCCGTAATATCTAAGATCTCAGAAAATAGGTTTTCCATCAAAAATATATAGCAAAATTTAAACAACGATTCATACTTTGATTTCGCATGATAACCAATGCTAATTCTTGACCTCGGATAAAATTCAGTCAACCCAAAAAATTGATCTTGGGAAAATAGACAAAGCACAAATCAAGTATCTATTTCAAGTGTTGTATAGACAAGAATAAAAAAAGCTAAAAAGTAAAATAAAACAAACTATAAATAAATTGTTAAACCTATAAATAGAATATAAAAAAATAATAGCTGTACATGAAAATAATTTAATGAAATAAAATGCCGTTTGAATTACTTCATTCTTAAAAAAATTTATTCATAGGTTCAATCTATGCGTTAATTTGCAAAAGAAGTTTTATAATTAGTTACTATGTTAAGAGAAAGATTTTTAAAAACTTTTAATCCGTAAAATTACAAACAATTTTTAACTTTACTTAGTAAATTCAGCTGCTGGCGATACCACAGACCTTACAATATAATTAAAATTTATTGATTGGCATTATTTATTTGCTTTAGGCATTTTTTCTCTATGTCATTAGGTATATCTTTGTTCTTATATATTTACCAGCCATTCTCCTTCATCTGTTTCAAGATCACAATAAACTTGATCTTCTCCAGCTCTACCAGATAATGCGATATTGTAAATTCCACTTCTAGTATTACCAGCTTGAGAAACATCACGACAATTTAAAATTTTTTTTTCTAAGTCACAAGCATTAGGTAAACAAAAAATATTTATAAAATTAAAGTTTATTTAATGCAATTTGGCACAAACTAAAAAAAGGTGTTTCAAAAATTTAGTTATTACTTTTATTGATTAACGATTAATTAGTAAATTTATGTGGATCTGAAAAAGTTTTTTCATATATACTTTAAAACCGTGTTATGTTGTGTTAAGAAGCAAATTATTTAGAATTGAATGTTACCAATAATTTCAAGAGGTTAACAATTAACAAGATTCTATTTTTATTTATTTGCTTATTTAAAAAAATTTTGGGAGAGAAGAAAATTTTACAATCTAAAAAATTATAACAGACAGCAGAACTATTTCGTTTATTATTTTAAATATTTAATCAATTTAGACAATTTTTAAAACGTTTTCCGCGTAAAATTTTGCCCTTTTCATAAAACTTTGTCTTTTATTATTCGATCAAGTATCGTTTCGATCAAGTTTTGTTTCGATCAAATGTCGTTTCAATCAAGTGTCCTCTCGATCAAGTGTTGTTTCGATCAAGTGTCGTTCGATCACTGTCGGGTAACGTTTTTTAGGACAAAGCAGTATGGCTCGAGTAGGTTTTTAACCGATATCATGTCGATCACAATCAAAGCGCTTTAATTATTCGACAATTAGGTTTCCATTGTTGTGAAATAGGAATCGCTGGAGTCCCAAGTTTAGGGATGAAGTTGGAGTTGTTTTTTCAAATGTTCTAGAATCAAAGTTAAAATCATAAAATTTTAAAGAGCTGAATTCGGAAAGTTTTCTCTATATACGGAAAACAAAAAAAATTTTTGATTCCACAACTCTGGCTTAAACCAAAACTACTGATGTAAAGTCTCGTGTCTCGTCTCAGTGTTGATAAACTAAATTATCGTTTCGTCTCAATTTTGCTACTCCAAATTCTCTTCTCCTCTCGGTCTCAAAGCACCGTGTCTGGACTCTACCTCTGCTTAATTCATTCATTAACTATCAAAAGATTGTGCAATCAAAGTTACATAAGAGTAAAGATAAAATTATCAAAACACAAAAGGATTTTAAGAGAGCCGTAGCTAATGTTTTGATCGAAAATTTTTGTTTAGCAAGAAAGATTGCTTAAAAACTGAGGCATAAACTGTGAATAGAAGGCATAAAATTGGGTTTGTGAAAAAGCATTGACGTTGTAATTGATGTTATGTTCAAGATAACCTAGACAGCAAAGTGTTTGTGAGATATTTGGAATGCAACGTATACTTGTGTCTGACCAAAAATTGCAATCACGGGAAAAATCATCATAAAAATATTAAAATTTGAATTGTAAACACAGTATTTTAGTCGATAAAATTTGCATTTTTAATCAATTATTTTATTTGTGAAAATGAATTTTATAAAAGTTTAGATTTCTATAAAATAATTTTTGTTGTACTAAAAAGTTTAATAAATTTATAAAAATAATTGATAAAAAAATTTTTCATTTGTCACTATGGATTTTTATAAAAAAATCTTTGTTGTGTTACAAAGTTTAAAAATATTTAAACATAATTGATGTATTATTTCATGTATAAACCTTGCATATCGTAGTTAAACATTTCTATTATCAAACTTAACCAAGCTAAATTTTTATTGTAAACCCGTCATTCAGTCCTAATGGGTAGGTCTCCACCCAAACCTTAAATTTAAAATTTTTATAAAATTACTGAAATAAGCCATACATATTGACTCAAACCATTATTCATACATTATTAGCTTGCATATAAGCAGGTTATTTTGAAAAATTTTTTCTTCCAAAATTTTTGGTAGTTTTGGAATTTAAACAAATGTTTGGCTGCAAAACACCTTAAAATGACCATGGTTTTATTAATACCATTGGTCATTAGAACAGAATAACGAGAGCAGGAATTAAAATCGAGACCGCGTCTAAAGCAATTGCCATCTAAATGGTTTTAAAAATCAATCGATCACGCTGCTGATGATTTTTAATTTCTATAACAACCCATTTTTGTTAAATTTCATTTGATCTCTCTTTCTTTAAAGAATATTTTGTAAAACACCGTTAGGTGATGATTAGAACTCAAATGTTGTAAAATCAAGCTTACAGTTAAGTTTACATAAGCAATTTCATCGCGCTGTTCTGCTAAGGCCAAGATGAAAAACCAAGAACCAATACGTATTACTATCATATTTTTTCAACGCAAAAATTAATTTCAGGGAAAGTCAATAACTTTTGACAATTTTAAGAATGGTCAAGTCAATCAACAAGCAAGTGCCGACAGACCTGTTTTGTCCTTATTAGGACTTGTCACGACACTACAGCTTGTTGTTGACCCCATCTGAAAAAGTGGAAAACTTAAACAGCTGGCATAACTTGTGGTTTTTACACCTCAAACAGCCAGTTGTGGACCTGAACGCTGAGTGAGTAGTTCAATGAAAACAATGCACTACCAGCGTAACTGCGATACACCGCTAAGCCGCAAGGGCATACTGGCTGTGGTTCCGATATGCTGACCACATCATCGAGTCAGCTAACACGGATCGGGTAAAGTCAAGCTAAACCCTGCAGTTCCATTTGAGTTCGACAATTTTGTCAATAGTGGTTATGGTGTTTCAGTATTGAACAAAATTCTTAACATTTTTAATGCTTTATTTTGTCAATCGACGTTCCCTCGATTGAATGTTATTGATGTGACATCATAGTTTTAATAAAAATCTACAAATTTGACAAAATTCAAAACGAATTGTTTTCATTAAAATCATTAATAGGCATTATTATTCTCCCAAAAAAAGTGTTTTAGAAACAAACTTTAGATTATAAGGTACTTCATGCTTTTAAATTTTAATTATCTTACGTTGGCTGCAGTTTCTCCCAGCGTATCCAGAATAACACGAACATAAATAAGAATTATCTTCGTTGACGCATCTACCGTTCACACATCGATTGACACATTCCTTAAATGCTGAAGTAAAATTTTTTAATTTAAATAAAGTATTTACTAATTACCGTTAAGTAAACTATACACATACGTTTCTTAGCAAACAATGCTATGCAGGCCTTGTAAGGGTCCTGTTAAAATAGTTTGTACAGGACCCGTACTTGACTCTACCACGGTCGCTGTAGTGGTCCTGCATGGCCTTACTGCACGAGTTTATGTGGCTTTCAGTTTCCAGCTGTAATCTGAAAACGAAAGATGCTAATAAGTTTATATTTTTAATTGTTTCAAAAAAGGAACAGTGGATATAAATAGCTTAAACAATATAAAACTCGTGCGGTAAGCCCATGCGGGACCACTGCAGCGCCCGCGGCCAAATCGATATGGGTCCTATACGGGCTTCCCCTGTAGGGCCCTCAAGGGCACTGCATAGCATTATTGGCTGGGTTATGACGTAATTTTTTTTTATGTTTATTAATTTAAAGCGAGATCTATGTTTATTAAATTAAAGCGGGAAACTTTTAAAAAAATGATTTAATTTTGATTTCCGAGCAGAAAAACGAAAGGAAATGCTCGTTCTATCTAAGCTTTTTACGTTGTTCTCGTGGAAAGAGCATTTCACCATGTATACTCCTGAATGACTCATGTCGCTTAACTCCAATGTTGAGTCCACTTAAAACAGAAAACAGCAATCAAGAAACATTAATTTGCAATTCGAAGAAAACCACTTTAATTTTTTTAAATAATTTTTTGTTGTATGAAATCATTCAATGGCTTTTCAAAAATGGTTTGATACAAGGCTAAAATTTGCACTTCTGAGCAAATATACTAGAAAAGTTGAGAGATAGAAAAGTTAATTGTACATCAGTTTCTTTTTATGTGAGCCATTTGTTACTCATAACTCATAAAAAATAATAAGACATGTTACTCATAAAAAATAATAAGAAATAATTTCAAAGTCATACACTAACATTTGTTAATCAATGTTCTTAAAATTTAGCGGTTTTTTATTGTAAAAGCAAATGAATTAGCATTTTACCACTAATAACACTAAAGGGTTTTAAACGCAAGGATTTGTAATCTAAGAAAATATTAGTTTACAACGTTTTTCAAAACAGCAATCAAAGAAAACATCAAACAACCATTTTCGAGATATACAAACTCTTTTTTTAGAAAACATTAAATTTTGTTGTGTTCTTAAACAAATTTTTCTATTTTTTTTGTCAAAAATCTTTAAAAAGATGTTTTGTAAAATAGTTTAATATAACCTTTTAGCTACCTTAATAAGCGCTGATTGAGATACTGACAAGAACTACATTCCCGCTTGCTAGCTTGCTATTTTTCTACTGAAAACAATTGTTTGCCAGAGCAGTAAACGAGTAATCAGTGCGCTTGTGACGTAATTTAGCAGTGCGGCAAAAAACGCGTTGCTACAACCTCATATTTACAAACTTGAACAAAATTAGGCAATTTTACAGGCGATACTTCAAGTTTGAAAAAATGATTGCCAGGCAAGAATGGTCAAAGCGTCCAGAATGACTTGGTTACCAATTGGATAAATAATGCTATCATTAAATTTAGTAGTAACTCCGTCAGCATGATGAAGGTACTTTATATTAAACAACGAATTCGTGAATCTCCAATTCAAAAATATTTTACTACTTCACATCATATAAATGCTGATAAGAAGAGATTAAGCAGGTAAATGCTCTAGACAATTTACTTGGTTTATGCAAGTTGAAAATTAATAAAAGAAAAAAAGGCACAATCGCTTTGCCAACTCCTCACTAAATCTTTTGGTGGTTGCATCCTAGAAATTGTTTTGCTGTTGAACCCAGAAAATCAAAATCACTTTGATTTTTTGTTTCAAACTTATAATATGTTTTGTAGAACTTGCTTCAGCCATTTGATTTAAAGTTGCGGGAAAGAATGGAGGATTTCTAATTCTTCTTGTGACATACGCTTTGATGGTTCTGAGCACTTGACGATAACAGTCAAGTGTACAAAAGCGCACAAAACAAACTGCCACTTGTAATGCAGCAAATAAAACCTTCGTTTTTATTGAAACAAAGGCAGGAACCAATATGTTGTTGGAGTTTTGAATAAATTGAAAAAAGTCTTGCAGTGTATTACAGGGTAATGTGCAAGAACAATGAATTTTTGTTCGTTAGCTTTTCTTCATATATTTACAATAAAACAAATTTCCAATTTTTAAAACAGTTGATAATTAAAATATAGCACTAAAATTGTATCTCCAAAAGTAACAAGTTAACAACAGTAGAAATTTAAAGATTTTTGAATAAATCAAGTGTATCCCGATAAAATCAAAAATATTTTAAAATATTAATGGTTGGTGGTATACAGTTAACATTTAACCAATCTAAACAATAAAGGCTCGCTTCCATTAGACGCGTGAAATGAAGAATTCTTTGTTTCTTTTATTGATCTTTCCGCGCTTAAAATCTAAGCTAGCCCGAAGCGAAGAAAAATAATCAATAAAACAAACAAAAAATAATTTATTTCACGCTTGTAGTGGAAACAAGGTCTAACTAATCTTAAAAATCCCATAAAATATCGATTTAAACTAACCCTTTATACAGGGTGGGGCTTACCCGGACTCTAGTGATAATTCGGAAATTTAATAAATGCTTTTTTATCCACATATATTTTTGAGTAAAAAACAGTTGCTTAGTTTTCAATTTAACAAAAAGAGTTTTAAGTTTTCAAAACAAAACAAGTCATCTATCTAATAGCCTTTTTCATTTTTAGTTTTAAAAAATGACGCCGACAATGCTGGCGACTGAAAGAAATTCTTGTCTTAGAGTTTAGATAAACAATAACTGATCTTACTAGTACGGTCATTATCTAAAAAAATGCCATGCTTCATTGTTATTTTAAATGGATTATTTTCAGAAAACTAAGACGTTAAGCTTACGAAAAAATTCATTTTGCATTGGACCAAAAAGATTCGATTTTTTATACGAAAAGTAACATGTAATAAAAATGCAAAAAAATTAAATTTAGCCAGGCATATTACCTTGCAAATCTCTTTGTAGCCTTGTTATATTGTTAGAAAGAGTACAGCTTTCGGAGCAGGTTTCTGAATCACCTTTCAACCCTCGATTTCCTAAACAAATTATACCAAATATTTTCAGCAGTAAATGTGATTAAAGCAAATGTCATTAACCAACAAATCATAACGAAATATTTTACTTTGAGTAAATGTTTTTTGTGGTTAAAAGACTTTAAAATCCCTTACTTTTTTTAAGGATTTGGAATTGCTTATAAAATCATAATTTCAGGTTTGAACTCCAACTTTGATATGTTTTTAAAACTCTACTTTCTCCAAGACCGACATTAAGGTGCTTTTCACAGAACTGATATAATAACCAACCAATTAATGACAAGCCAAAAGCTCTAAATTAATGGCGGTGGAGAAGCTTAGAAAAGCTTAGAGTAAGAAATAAATTGGCTCCAGCAGCAACTTCAAAAATCCCTTTAAAATTTGTTGAATTTATAGACCTCGCATTGTTAATAATGGTGTTACATGCTTCCTTGTATTGCAGCTTATTTTGATATTATCTTAACAAGTCCTACGATATCTGATGTGGGATGCAACTCTAAATAACTTTAATAACAAATATTTATCAGAAAAACACAGACCAACAACAGAAGTAATTTAACACCAAGACGTAATCTAACTTATTCAAATAATAATTCTTGTAAACTGTAAAAGTAAGTTGTGCGTACCCCTATTCAAATAGAACATGTTAATTTAATCATTAAGCTGTACAAAACTCACAGCATATTAACACTGAAGCTTAAATTCACTTTTTAAACAATGCCACTTGCTAACGCTGAAAAACTCTAACTAAAAAGTTATCGCACGACAATGAGCGCGTAATAATTGTGGTCAAAACGATGACCTGATTGAAAAAAATTAAAAAGCTACCCGTGTTGACAAGGAACGTGTGGACTCATATTATCAGATTAAATGCTTATTGAAAAGATACATTAAACATTTGAATTTTTGAAGCAATTTTCAAGTGAAACAGAAGTGTTTTGTTTGTTGTTTGAGTGTACTTTTGTTTAAAATATTTATGTAAACTTACTTATGAGTCGTTAATTAATTAGTAATTGCGGAAATTAGCATAAATGACTGTTCTAAAAATAAAGTTTTTTATTGCCGTATATTTCAAAAAATAAAGTCGCATTTTTTGATTTTTAGGTCATAGAAAAATGGCTCTAGTTACACTATTTTTTTGATAGACAAGTAATTTAGGGACATCATTAATTGCACTTAGACACAAAAAGGAAATAGCAATTTTATTTGAGCATATTTTAAACTTTTTTCAAAATAAAAAATTGTTAGGTTTTCTTTTAATTTTTTAGGTTATACAAACTTTTTAGTTAGTTTGATTATTTTTCTTGTGATACCAGACTTTTTTTTCCTGTTTCCTTTTTTTCTTTTTTATTTCTTATAATTTAACTGATCAAGGTCTTGCGGCCTTGCTTTCTACCGTTTTGTTGGTGCACTTTTCAGTTATCTCAGGAATGTTTTAACGTCTGATGTTGTGCTGCTTCTTCCTCTTCTTCATTTTTTCTAATATCAAAAATTTTTTGTTTGAACTATTTAATAGTGATCGAGAAAAAAAATGAAATAAAATACTCTGCTGTAAAAGCATTAAAAAGCACTAAAAAAAGGCCAAAACAAATTTAATTTAAAAGTTTTCCATTGAGGTTTGCTGATTTATCTAATGATTTTATTTTTGACTAATCTTTTTTATCAGTGACTGTTAAATGTAAAAATTAAAACAAATAATTACTGGTACAGAATTTCAAATTTTTTCATCCGACATTTTTCAGGAGATAAACGTCCGAATGAAGGAAAAATACAACCCTTGAGTATCTTATAACACTGATTAAAAAATAGATTGACTGTAAAAGACGATGTCAAGCAAATGTAATTAGGGTAAGATTTTTAAAGTTTTATACAAACTCCATTTGCAACCTAATTTTGACTAGGATAGTTTAATAATTTGGCGGCTTCTAAAGCAGATAACGCATAATTTGATATAAACGGCTTGTAAAGGAGACAACTAAAATGACGAAACGATAAAGGAGATAAGATAAAAAAACTCACTAAAACATCAAAAGCAGAACTTGAAATCATAAGCAAAAGATTTTAAAAACTAAATCTGCGTCATAATATAACGGTTAAAACGCATCTTGCCAAGTTGTAAAAAAAGCGATTTCTTTAAAATTAATTTAGAACAAGAAAGACACTTTATGTTTAATAATTTTATAGTTAAATATGTTGTACAAAATTTATAACATGATCATTTTACTAAAACTTAAGCCTTGAAATTTAATTCATTCAATTACATGTAGTACAAATATTTTAAAACATTTTTTTCGTTTTCATATGTAAAGCTTATTAAAAACACATATGTTTGATAATATACGTATATAATGTAAAAAGGCATTTACTAGATTTTACTCTTTTAGCTCTATTTCTATTTTTATAAAAATAACTTTTTACAATACTTTTTATTTAAAAACATGTTTTGTACAAATAAAGTCCTAAAGGGTATGAAAAGGATTTACAGCTGAGCACCTAAACATGTTAACAGTCAAAGAGTTTACCAAATCAAATGAGTGATTTTGTACTTCGTCACATTTTAAAACGAACTGATTGACGTGATCCTACTTGTAATCAAAAATAAATTTCCTAAAAATAAACGCCAATCTACGTCATTGGCTAAGTGGCAAACATAATTATAAGAACACGATTTACTTCAAACATTAATTATGTTTGTGCACGACTTTGAGTATTATCAGACAAAATTTCCAATCATTTGAAAAATATCTGATGACGTAATGATTTTATCATCTCTTCCGTGATTTGGAAAAACATAGTAAGCGACTTTTTTAAGTTTTTGAGAAAAGCAATATTTTGCATTTTAAATTAATTCAATTTAATTCAATTTAATTTTATTTGCAATCAAGGTATTACGTTTCGAAGTTTTTATTGAAAAAGTGATTACGAAATAGGAAACAGCGGCTAAACGATATGTGTTATTACACGCACAACGTCAATTGTGCGTGGTCGTCGTACCTTTAAAACGAAGTAGCTACAGTAGGTTATTTTTTTTTTTAAAAGAATGAGAGAAAAAAGAAAACAATTAACTTAAATTTTTCAAAAAAATAAAAAAATAAAAATCTATATCAAAATGCAAAACGTAGTAAAGATACTGTATCACAATAAAATATACACATCCGAGCCATATAAAGAGAATGTTGCATAATCATGGATGGGAGAAACAACAAACTCTGTGACCAAAAGGGTCAGGACCCAAAAAGGGTCAGGCAGACAAAGAAATCCACCAAAAGAAATCCTGCCGTGGGTCAAAAGGACCATTTTAAACGTATATGGCCGGCAAAAAACAATAACCAAAATTAAACTACAAAAACAATAAAAAAAAATGTATTCATCTATAAAAAAATTTAATTTAATTTTCATTGCGATCGGCAAATTTCGTCATTAATTTATTAACTTGATTTTCTTGTGGAACGTCTTAAGCTTGTTCTTAGTTTTTTCATCAAATTATTTAAAGTTTCCTGCAAAAAGAACAGCAACCAGCAAAAGTTTTTCTAAGAGTTTGTTAAAGTCGTTTTTTTTGAAAGCTTTTTTTCCTACACGATGCTTTAAAAATTCTTTACAAAAATTTTTTAAGACCCAGACTCCCTTAATCTATGTGGCACGTTATTCCAAAGAAGTGGACATTTATACTTTAACGATTGTTTGGTTACATTCAATCTACAAACTGATGGAAAAAATTTAGATTGACTTCTTGTGTTTATTTGTGAGTCATTGCCTACGATGTTGTGTTGAAATAAATTAAAAAAGTATTAATATAGCTATTTAAAACTAATTTAATCAAAACTTTTATTTGAATTACAATCATATGATTAGCTAAATTTATTAATGTAGATTACTAGATGCCATTATTGTTTGTTTTATATAGGTGGCCGTTTCTATTTTTTCAATAAAAGTATTAAACTATTAAAATTTTTATTTAAAAACATAGCAATCACAATAAATAAGAGTTACTATGCTTCAGTGTAAAGTTTGACTGACAGAATTTTACATGTATTTATTTTGAAAAAAAACAGTAAGAAGCACAAAAATTTCATAATTTTTAGACAAAACTTAATTCTGATAATTGCTATTAAAAGTATTTGCAAAAAGCTGGCAAAAATCATGCAGTGTTGTTTGCCATGTTTATTCAAATAATAAAAAATTATTAATCATAATAATAATAATAATAATAATGTGTTTGCAGAGCAGTCTATACCATGATAGTTTTAAAATCATTTGACCTTAGAACGAAAAATACATCAGTTGAAAATAAAGTACAGTAGTAAAAAGTACAAGGAATACAAAAAAAGAAATATAGTACACAATATTTACAAAAAAAACAATGAGATACTTATGCTGACAATGTTATATAATACTTTGAAAATACCCATTGGATAATGACAAAAGAGATAAAAATGCTTTACAAATATCATAAATTTAACAAGAGGTAAAGATTAATTTGTTTAAACTTCAAAAGCAATTTTAAAATAATAATTCTTTAAATGTTTCTTAATTATTTTTTTATTTATTTATTTTATCTCTATATTTATCCTCCTGACTCGCAGGAAAGCGACGGAGGCGCTATACATAGGGTAAGCAATTACCCCGCCCTGCTTCCGGAGATGCCAAGATATTGCTGTCCGCTAGTAATTTAGTAGAGATATGATTGCAATTTAGAACTGCTTGTCAAGACCACCAAGCTGGGGAAAGTGCCGTAAAGTGTCTTTCCCAAGGACACAACAGAATGGCGCAAGTGGGTTTGGAACCGAGACCATGTTGATCATCAGTCCGGTGCTTTAACCACTCGACCACGCTGCCGACGATACTTTTAAATGATTAAAAGAGCGTAGATCTTTTGGCAATGAATTTCAAATTACATGCATCTTATGGGAAATATTTTTGTTAATGTGATGTCCAGTGTTAACAATTAATTGAATAATCATTTTCAGATCTAAGATTTTATAGAAAAGGTTTATACTACACATAAAACAAGTCAGAAAACTATTCTGCTACCAAATTATTTATCATTTTCCTGTCGATAAGATATAGTTTATAATCAATGCAATATTTAATTGGTAATATGTGGTTGCAAGCATAATATCTGGAAAAGTTTTAAGTTTTTAATTGGATATTATAGATTAGGGATGGCAAACCTTTTAATGAACTTGTCATTTTTTATATCTTAAATATAAAAAAAAGAACAAAGTTGGTAACGATTTTTCTTACAGCATTAATAAAAAATTTATTGCTGCCTCTTATCTACCAGTTCGGTAATTCTAAGTGAGGTTGAAGTTTTTCATATTTTTGAATCATTTTTTATATTGATCCGCCGCAGGTCAGTGATTCGCCATCCCTATTATAGATAAATCGTTTACATGCATTTAATAGTTGTTCCAATTTACGCAATAGATATTGTGGAGTAAATGGATACAAGCTATTACAATAATCAAGACAAAAAATAATAAAAATTTTACGGATAAAAGTTTATTTTTTTGAAATAAGAACAGACTTAAACTGCATAGTTTTAAAAATTTATGCAATCTAATTTTACAGCTCTCATTAACTATAAAATCCAGAATCAAAGACTTGTTAAGAAACACCCCTAATATTTGGCACTTGGTAGCAAGTTAGGGTTAATTGCAAACATTTTTTTAAATGACATAAGCTATCTTGTTTAATGTATTTTTAATAACTTTTTTTCCACAAACAAGAAGCTGAGTTTTGTTTAAGTTAAGCTTTAACAAAATTTTTTTCAATGTGTGTTAATTCTATTTAAACAACATTTCAAATTTTAAGACAAATTATTGAACTTTGTTGTGGAATTAAAATCAATATACAACGTCACATCATCAGCAGACAAGTGCATTTTTAAACCAAAATCAAACCCTAAGTCAATAAATTGATTTATGTATAAAATAAACAATAAAAGTCGAGGAATATATTCTAAATATCAAATTTGTAGGACATTTTTAGACTGTGTACGTTGTCAATAGCAACTTTTGAGGATCTATTATTTAGATACGAAAAAAGCATTGCCAGTAATTACAAAGTAATTGTGTAAGTCAAAAACAGATAGTTATGATCTATAGTATCAAACGTACCAGACAAGTCTAGCATTACCATTGCTGTAAGATTGTCATTATGAATTGATAGTTGTGCATTATTTTTAATATACAAAAGCGGTGTTTCGCATGAATTATATAGTTTATACACAGATTGTTCATTGAAGAAATAAGATGTTGCATCTTTTTAATGGACACTGGTAAAAAACTATCTATTTGTTCAAACTTAAAACTATATTTAACTTTATTTTCTGTCTGGTGTGATTCATCTGACTGAGAATTTATAACAGACCGGAGAGTCATTATTTTGTTAAAAAAGTATTTTTAAAACAATTCGGCCGATTCTTTAGCAGTATACTCTGATGAGAAAATTTTCTGTTGTATATTACCAGACTGCCTCTTAATATCACTGCAAATTACTTTGGAATTACTTTCATTAATCAGCAGAACTTGTAAATAATGTTTAATTCTTATTTGTTTTAAATTTGAGTAGTATAGCGTGTTCGCAATCTTCTGACCGATACAAAAAGGTGTGTTTTAATGTTATTTATTTGGAATCACAAACAACAGAAATTGCATAAATCAGCGTGTAAACAAACGTAAAAAAATAGATACGAGTGTAAAAGATTAATTAACTTATTACAACAAATTTTCAAAATAGAATCCAGGTTGTTCGATGCACAGATGACATTCTTTATGATTCAGGTTACGATATTTCATAATATGATAATGAATTGCAGATGATTGTGTTGCAGAGAGACACTCAAAGTCTGTTTGATTTTATTAAATAATTGTTTATTTTAAAATGTTAAAATGCCTTTCAAATAAATTTTAAATCAATTTTCAAGCAGTATTGAAAGCAGCAAATATATCCATTTATTTCAAATAGAGTTTGAAGGCAGTTAAGTCTCAGAATTTAAACCGATAGAAATTGGCAAGAAGATCGCAAACACCCTGTACATTGATTTTTGCTCTCTATATTTTTTATAGTTAAAATCATTATGATCTTTTTTTATTTTTTTTCTGCTTGACGTTTTTTTTTCAGATTTTTCAATTTTGCATTAAATCGTGGCTGATTAGGTCTGGCGTTTACTTTTTGCTTTGTAATAAAAACTATTTCATCTGAGAAATTTTGAAATTTTGAGTTATAAGTATTAATGTAAGAGCATAGAGGCATAAATTCAAATTCAACTTCTAAAAAGTTGTTTCTTCGATGTTCTTGAAAAATTTTCTTGTCAAGAAATCGAAGACTTCTAGATTTAATACTATTTTGTCAGGTCTTTGCTTAATTTTTAAGTTCAACTTAAACCTAATCGGATAGTGATCAGATATGGGCTATCTTTTAATTGATTTTTACTCAAGCTTAAATTTTTAATATGCTTTTTTCCGCTACTGTTGAAAAACAGAAAATCAAGAATGCCTTGACTAACATGAGTTGGATAAGTAATTAATTAAGTAAAAGCATTTTGATACAGAATGATTAAGAATTTTCTGATTTTAAGTTTATTATTGTCCACAGAGTGACTGTTGAAATCGCTCGTAACTAATTGAATTTCTTCAGTACAAGTTGCCAGAAAATCATTAAAATCAAATAAGATTTATCCAAAAACGTAGTGAAGTTGGTATATCCATAAAAGTAGAGAAATTGTAGAACGGTGCTTGCTGTATTTATTCTTAAGCAGATTGTTGATTGTTTAAAGGTTTGCTTGACAAAAAAAAGCTATCAAAATTTGATAGAAACTTTTGACTAGTTTGCAAAATTGCTTGTAAATCGAAGTAAAAGTTTATGTGAAGTTTATTAAAAGAAATGATATGAGTTTTCTAAAGTTACTTTAAGCACATATGTAACGCATAGTTGCTGCTTCTCTTAAACCAATCTAGTTTTCCTGTTCGTTGTCATAAAAAGCAATCATCAACTAGCCAAATATAGTTTATGCATTCTTGCAATATATACAGTACCATATAATCTCCCTTTTATGAATTTTCTTGTGGTGTTTGGTAATTCTTAACACAAAGCAAAAGTATATAATTAAGTATTTGATTAATTTAATTTTAAAAAACTATTTTTAAAAACTAGCCCACTTTTCTGAAGTTAACTGGCAAGAAGGCCAGATTAAATATTTTCTGAATAATGAGAAAAAGTTCATTTGTTCACAATAAAGTTCTGGCAAGATATTTTAACTCTTTGTTTTTGAAATTTTAAACTGTTTTGTTGCAAAGATCTGTTTTTATCCAAGCAATGACAGTTGGTACAGACTTGGTGTTTGAGGTCATAGAAAATTACGTCGGTCTCGCGCTTCAAATCTTTTAATCTGTTTAAAGTATCATCTTGTCTATAAATAGCGCATTTTCTGCTATTAACATCACGGAAACACCAAAAGTGGACGGGGAACTACATTAGTTTTTTATGTCGATTATAACTGAAACCAATCCTTCCATTAAGTCTTGTCTAACTCGAAAGTTTTGAACTAGACAAAAAACAAAAAAAACAAAACGGAGCAATTGTGTTACAGACAAGTACAATCTGGTACTGTTCCTTCCATTTTTCAAAATTATTTATGTTATTATGCACACAAAGACGTAGCATAAAAAAATGTTTCATAAAAAAAAAGTTAAATGATGATGTATAAACCATGATGACTCAGCAATGTTTGTGATGAAAAATTTTTTAAGTTAGAAAGTTGGAGACATTTTTTTTTATTTGTTAGAAAAACCTTCAAACAACTTTAGTCTCCACAATTTGTTTTGCATATGTCCAAAGCAAGAGTTACTTTGATATATTTTTTTTAATAAATAACCTCTCGTAATTTTGTCTTCAAAAGTATTAATGATATATTTACTTTATATTTCATGCATTTGTAAATTTTGGTTGAATTTTTTTTACTGTGTAACTGTTTGTCAAAGTTTTGTAGAAGCTAATTTAAAAAAAATGCTTCCCGTGAATTTGTCTAATTATTTTACTTTAACCAGTCAGATCTCAAAAAAAGCACTGGATTAACTGAAAAATCAAAAAAATTTTTATATTTCCTATTATAAAACTTCGCGATTACAAAGATGTATAAAGTATCAAGGACATAAGATATGGAATGAAATTCTTATTTAAATTCAAAATACCTCTTATAATGTCTTTAAAAATGAGTTTAAAAAGTATTTATTGAAAGCTTGTAGTTTCAATAAAAACCTTATGGTATATTATTTTGTAACACTTCAATTTCTTAGATTACAATTAGTTTTGCTCTCAAAGGTGGCTGCTGACTCGAAGACCAAAAGGTCAAATCGCAATCCTGCGGCAGCTAAAACTTTTTTTTAATATTTGTTTCTATTTTCGTTATTGTATTTCTTTTTTTTCGCAAATAAAATTATGTTGTTGTTGTTAAAATACATTCACATTTCTGCTACTGTAATTTAATTCCAGGTTTGTCCGATATTCGGGCCATGCCTGAAGCGTTTTACTGAAACAACAATTAAAAAACGGTTATGTATATAAAGGTCTTTCCAGAAACACCTTAAGTTTGCTGCAAAATTGTTGTTCTATTGAATTTTTAAAATTCGTTATGTTCTCTTCCATTTCTATTTTATTAATTTAGCAGTAACACTTTATTAAAATTTAATTTTTTTATAATATTGCTTTCAATTAGCTGCAGTTACTTTTCATCTAGGTTTCCAACGGCCGAAACTGTCAAAAAATTTATGTTTTTGATAACAATTTGTATTTTAGTTTTTTGCATACTTTTAGTTGTCAAATTTCTACTTTAGTTTTTCATAAAAAAGGCTTCTTCGTCCTCTGAAAATTTTGACTCACTCTGCTCTTCAGATGAATGATGCTTTCAAATTTCTTTTTAATTAACAAAGAATCTTTTCTAACCTGCATTGAACTTATTTACTTACAAATTGCTTTTTTAAGTAAAAACTCTAAATCTGATCTTGTAAATTTATCATGCAAATTTACCAATTTGATTAAATATATTATTTTGATGGTGCAAATTATACGTTTTTCACTTAATTTGATTCCTTTTTTAATGTGATGGAAAGACAGGAGGAGTACATATTCGGCTTCCTGCTACTGATATTGTTGCATATGTATACCTATCACGTGACCCAGATAGCAGTTGCTTTCTCATAGTCTGGGCCGTGAGTAAGTTTGCTCCTATTAATACATGGCAGAACAAAACCAAAACTGCCAAAACGAAAGGGTATTTACCCAACCCGGTGTTTAACAAGGGCTTCTTAATCGGCAAAAGTTCTTTTCAGGACGGAAAAATGCCTGAAAAAACTGCCCTTTTTAGAGCAAATTGCCAACAAGTTCCGCAGACCAATTATTTACCAACTGAACATCAAAAGCCTCATTGTAAACAAGATGGATGTTCTTTGTTATCGTGCTTTGCAGTTTGAGGCACTTATCATCTTACAATAGGAGACCCACTGCTCTAATTCGGAAAATCTAGTTCTTCTAATCATTCAACTGACTAGGTCTTCCTTAAACAGGAAGCATGGCCTTGCCACGTTTGTCCACGAGCGATTGTGGCCTACCATTTTGGACCAATCTCCACCGACATTGGAGAGTGAATAATTGTGCGTGGACGTTGATGATTAATAAATAGTAAACGTCTACAAACCTCCACCAACGCAACTGCAATTCCTGGATCTCTCATTGCTTCCTTACCTCTATCTTTATGCCTGTGATTTAAACTGTCACAAGATTGATTGGGATTACAATGACAACAATCCGGACCGTAAGTACTTGGCTAGCTGGTCCAGTATTAGTAGTCTTGTCCTCATATACAACAATAAGGACACCTCCAGCTTTTACTTTGACCGCTGAACACTGACAGTAATTTATATCCAGCTTTTGCTTGAGTAGGTTCTTACAATCGCTTACCGGATAGACGTGTACTTGGAAAATTCCTCAAATCGCAATATCGATTTTCACTTATTACACCGCCAAGGTTTGCTTTGTCAGTGCCAAGCATGCCTGATAAGCGATGAAACTTCTGCAATTGCTTTGACAAACAAATTTGCTAAGACTTTGTTGCCGCCTGATTTACTTGATGTGGATACGGCTTACGTGGACTTTTGCAACATCATCAGCAAAGCAGCCAAAAAGACGGTCATCAAAACAATTATAAATTTTGTGTTGGGATGCGGAGTGTGAATCCCTATAGACAACGTTCCCGCAGTCTCAGGAAGACTAGTCAAATTTGACTGCTATAACTTTACTTACCAAATTTCAAAGGAAGCCAAGAGATTGATGGTACGAAGCAGTTAGAAGTATAAACTTTTCACTCTAGTCGTAAAGCATAGCAAATATTTAAAAACTTTACTGGTAAATGACAACACTCTCCTCATACTGTCCTGTTTCTGCTGATGTTAGTGCATTTCAGCTAGTAAGAAATGGGAGATACAAGGCTGTTGACCGCAAGTCATCTCGACTTGTTTTTTAAGAAGTGTGTGACATTTGGAGGGGCAAAACACCAAATCCTGCGAATATCTCTGACACTTTCTCACGGATAGAATTCACTGTGCTGCTCCAATGTGTAAAGCCAGGTAAAGCTCCGGGTCGTGATTTCATTTTCCCAGAGCTCATATATAAATTAGGCTGAGCTGCTTTGAAGTCCTGGTTATGTGGTATTCTTTCTTGATTTTTTCCGACTCAAAATTCCCAAGATTTGGAAAAGAGCGCTTTTAGTAATCATTCCAAAGCTAATAAAGCCTGTAAGGACCCAAAAAGCTATCAAAAGATATATCTGCTTGGTTTCCCCTACAAGATGCTCAAGAGGCTTATCTACGCCTGTGTTGAGCCGATTATTGATCCACTGCTCCCTAAAAGCAGGCTGGCTTTTGACGCGGAAAATCAACTGTGGATCAAATAGTTTTATTGACATGGAACATCTAGAATTCTTTTGAGGCTAAGAAGAAGGCCAATGTCATATTTGTTGATCTGACAGCGGCTTATGATACTATCTGGCACCGTGACCTTATCTGTAAGCTGTTAAAGCTTCTTTCAGATAAGCACATAAACAAACTGATCATGGAGCTCGTTCGAAACCAACGTTTCACCTTTACTAACGGTAACAGCAAGCAAAGCAAACTACACCGTCTGAAAAAAGGCGTTCCTCAGGGATCGATCTTAGCTTTTTCCTTTTCAACATTTATGCTTACGAATTATCCTGCCCGATTTCCAGAAAGTTTGCTTATGCAGACATTCTAGCATTGCTTCATTCTTCTGGAAACTGGAAGGACCTCTAGAGGACTTTAATTCAAGCCTTGACTATACACTTTTTGTGTATCTCTAGACTCGGAGGTTGAAGCTCCGTCACGTTAAGATGGCGACAACAGCCTTTTAATTAAATAATCCACTAACACCGCACCTATTTCTAGATGTTTATTTTTTTTAATTTTTTGAGATGTTATTCCCACCTATGCAGTTTAGATAATTATTATGAAAAAATTCCAATGTCTTGTTTGTTTATACAAAATCTGAGGCGTTGCAGAAACGCAACGTCAGCGGTTAAGCGGTAAAAACAGGGTAATTTGCTATGTAAATTGTATATTTGTAAACTTTGAAAACACACTTACTATTCACGATTGCAAACTGTTATTGCAAAAAATATTTCTAAGTTTTCACATGGAACCTAGAAACACACGAGACAAAACATGGCCTGCCCACTTATTTAACGAAAGTTGGTGTAAAATAAAGAGAAGTTTGAGAAAAAACAAAAATGTTATCAAAGCGTGATTTTTTGAATGGCAAAACGCAATATCATTGGTCTGAAAGGATTACGGCAAAGATTCCAATGGCTCTCTCTCAGGAGACTCATGTAGAGGGTAGGCAAGGTGCGTTCCTTGTGCAAGCAGCTGCTCCATGTCCTTATCGCGGTGTTAGAGATGGATTTGGGTAAGGGATGCTTTGTCCATTTTGATTGGATAAGAGAACGTCACTGGTACCGTCTCCTTACCCATCTCTAAAACCCAAAATAGGGAACGTAGAGCAGCTGCTAGCCCAAGGAGCGCACCTTGCCCATTATGCAGACAACAGTCGACGCACGTTAGGAAGTTGGAGCACACAAATTTAGGTAATTATTTAGGTAATTCAAGGTATTTAGGTAATAAAAAAAACTAAGCCACTTCGGATGTTTTCCTGGCTTTGCCACGCAAGAAATTCATAAGAACCACTTTGCTTTAAGACCAAGGCCGCACTTAATGACCAAAACGTTTTCGCCAAATGTTAAGCATTGCATTTTTTTTCATTTTTATTTCATGCTTATATTTATCTTCCTGACTCCCAAGAAAGGACGGGGGCGCTACTACATAAAGCAAGCGATTACCCCAAACTGCTTCCGAAGATGCCAAGATATTTCTTTGTGGTTGCAATTATTTATTTTGGTTTTTAATTTTATAGAGATAGGACTGAAACTTAGAACTGCTTCCTAGAACCAGTAAAAGCAGTAAAGAAACGATATAAGTTAAGTATCCAGATAATAAATAAATATTTAAAAACTGTTGTTAATAGGTGCATGGTCACTGCACCTGCAAAAGATAAAACACAAATGAAAGTTCAAAGCAAAATTAAAATACTAGTTTTTATGACTTTAAGTGATTATTATACAAAACCACACACAAGCCATATACAGATTTGAAAAATCGAGATTACAGTAAACAGATTCAACGTAAATTCTGAGGTCTAACAATTGTCATAAAAAGTCTGAAAATACTATCACAGTAAAAAGATGATTTAATTAAGTAAGAATGGTCAAATCAATCAACAAGCAAGTTCCGACAGACCTGTTTAGCTTGACTTTACCCGATCCGTGTTAGCTGAGCTCGATGATGTGGTCAGCATATTGGAACCACCGTCAGTATGCCCTTGCGACTTAGCGGTGCTTATCGCAGTTACGCTGGTAGTGCATTGTTTTCATTGATGATTTAAATTTTGGAAAGAGTAATCATTTCACAAATAAAAACTATAATAATGTTATGGCTTTAACATTGAAAAAAATAACAATTGAAAATTGAAAATTATGGATTATTTTAAGCCTTGTAAAATTTATTGCATTTTTTTACTGTATGCAATTAAAGTGTTGAAGTTGTCATATATTTTTGATCGGCAATTACTTGCACAGTACACTGTTGTTAATATCTGAACAATACTTTTTGAAAAAAGTACTTTAATTTAGTAATTCTGTTTCTTATCAGGCTGTGAAACAATTACTTGCTTAGAAAAGCTTCGAAGACATAAAACTTTAATCGTTCTCTCCAGATTCTTCAACTCAATTAATTTTTCATAATCTCAATTTTTTGGAAAATTATTTGTTTGATAAAGATATTTTAAGCCCAGCAAAACACGTGGTAATTTGTCTTTCTTTAAAAGTTTTATGTCCGACTATTTTTTTTTTGGTTACAATTATTTTGATTTTGGATATCATTAATTGAACTATATGTTCAAGGTTCACGTTTGTTTTCAAGCCAAAAGTGGGGTGGATCTTTAGAAGCCATTTTGCGGTTAAAGTCATTTTGAAGAAAAGAACAATTTTTTAAAAAACTCATCTAGCAGTTTGAATAATATTTTGTATTTTCAGTTCAATTAGTGTGGGTTTGTTTTGTATAAATTTTGTGGGTGGATGTTCGCAAATGACAAAGTTAAAGTGAGAGGTCTTGCAAATTATGTTAGTACTCTTCGAATTGAAATCCAAAGATACTTTTTTAAATTTAAAAAAAGGATTTTATTACTTTTTAAACACACTCAAACTGCAATATTCGGACGTCTCAAAGTTCGAACAATTTAATTTTCAAGCAAAAATTTGAAATGGAAATGACTCTGGTTTCGAACAAAATTTCGGTTTTCGAACGACAGTGACGCATGGTGTTGAGACCAAACGTAAAAATTTTTGAGTCTAACTCAGTACTGAATGCATTTACGTGTTGCGCTGTGCTTTTCTTTTTCAATTTTATTTCATTAGCTTTTAGTCGTGGCCAAAATCTAAAAGTGGTACTGGTTAAGGACAAAGAGAAGTTGTGTAAAAAATAATTGAAGTTAAGAATGAAATCATCACAAAACACTACCATCACAGCGCATCCAAAAAGGCACATACAAAAACAAGCATTCATCTGGTCTTCTTGTTGGTTTGGGGGGATGGACGAGAGCTGGATGTTCCAATAAATGGCTGGAAATGTTTCATCGGCCAGGTTGCCAGGTTCTTGTTGATATATAATAAAGCACGGAACCAATTTGGATGGTAATAAATGGGACAAGATGTTATAATATGCTCAGCTGTCTGTTCCTTTGCGCATTACTCACAGGCCGCCGTAGAACCCATATTCCATTTTTGCGTGTCTGAGCGGAATAGACCAACACCAACTCGGAGGCAACTATTCCTGACCCATAGGGTCTAGGAAAGCTAAATCCCGGCATCTGGGATAACACCTTTAATAAATGTATAGTCTAGAAGTGTTTCTTGCCACTTCGTGCTCAAGTTCTATCGCCCATGGTGCTACACTGGTGCCTGACTAGAGTGTGGGAAGTCAATGCTCTGAACTGCTTCGGACCATCGATCCCTCCGCTTTCTGTCAAGCTTGGCAAGCAAAGCTGTAGCAGCCAAACCTGAGTAGTCTCTCTGAGGAGACTGCAGAAAGGTTTTATAGAGGGATTTACACTCTGCATCCTAACACGGAATATAGTTATTTCGATACCCGCGTGGGATAGCCTTTTTGGCTGCTTTCTTAATGGTGTTACAGAAGTCCTGGTAAGCCGCATCCACATCAAGTGAATCAGGCGGCCACAAAGTCTTTGCGAATTTATTCGTCAAAGCAATGTAGTGACTCCATTTGGCCTTGCGGATGTTCCATCGCTTAACAGGCATGCTTGGCACTGCCATAGCAAACCTTGGTGGTGTAATAAGCAAGGGTCGATGTTGTGACCTGGGGAACTTGTCAAAGACAAGTCTATCCGGTAAGCGACTGTTTGGACCTACGCTAGCGAAAGCTAGATCCGGATTGGTGCAAGTGTTCCAGCGGCTGGAATAAAAACTGGCAGCATCCTTGGCATTATATAGCAAAGCAAGACAATTAATACTGGCCCAGCAAGCCAAGCACTCACCGTCCGGACTGTTGTCGTCATAACCCCAGTCAGCATGACGTCAGTTAAAATCGCCAGCGTAAAGACAGGGGTGAGGAAATACTGGGAGATCCAGGGTTCGCAATCGCGTTGGCGGTGGTTTGTAGACGTTGACTATTTTATAACCATCAACGTCCACACACAACCACTCGATCTCCGATGTCGGTGGAGATTGGTCCAAAAACGTGTATCTCAGTCGCTCGTGGACAAACGTGGCAAGGCCATGCTTCCTGCTTAAAGAAGACCCAGCTAGTTGGTAGTTTGGTAGCACCAACTTCTCTGCATCAGTGCAGTGGGTCTCCTGCAGTAGGATGACGAGTGCCTCAGACTGCATAGCGAGGTGATGAAGAACATTCATCTTGCTTGCAGTGAGGCCTTCGATGTTCAGCTGAAGAATAGTGGGTCTTCGGAACTTGTTGGCAATGTGCCCTGAAAAGGGCAGTTTTATCCTGGCATTGCCCCGTCCTGAAAAGGACGTTTGCCGATTACACTGGTCAACACAAAATTTCTTTCTGGGATGAAAGTAGCCGCCCTTTACTAATTTTGGGGCACTGAATCCGAAAATGAGCCATAAAATTGTCGGTTAGCTCTAGTTTTCAAGATATGGGCACCAGAAACATATGCTAGGGGGACAGGTGGACCCCTAGAAATCTAAGTCGAATACCTGTTTATCTCGTTCATTCACAAATTTACCTCTTTCAGATAACAGGACTCCAAGACCTTTTTAAAACAATTACCAAGTTACCTTTTTAATAACCTAAGGCCTTTGGTGACTGTTACATTTGACCCCCTTCACAGATCATTTGATGTCCTTTTCAAACATACTGCAGGCGCCCATGTTTCAAGATATTTCAGAGAAGGTAGGTTACATATTTTATTGTGATTATAGCTATGCTTAAAAAGGATGGAAATACATAGTGCATTCCTCCTATGCTGATAAGGAGTTTTTCAGCAACAGAGATGAAATAAAGTTATCAGTTAGAGAGGGCATATCCCAAGACAATACAAGTGCTATGAAAACATTTCGCTGATTTATATCAGCTACAGAGCTTAAATAGGAGTGTAGCTTAGTTAATGTGCGTGATGAACAGTAAAATGCAACAGGTAACACTAGCCAGCAAAATTTCACTTGATTTGGAGTATGCAGAAGAGGCTTCTAACAGGTGCAAAATATACTGCAAAGTACACTACCTGTGTAACATAGTTATATCCGAAAACTTGCACTGTGTTCTTTTTTGTTTAGAATTGATATCTTTTAACTACAAGTACGATAACTTGTTAAAGTAGCTTTCAGTCAGTATATTTTGAAATGCCCCTTGTTTGTGTAAATTCTGCAGAAAACTTCTGTTATATCTGTGGGGAGTTCACCGTGTTTTCGCAGAAGCGTGTCTTAACCAGTAGAACAACAAAGGCTTATCATCAGTACTTTGGTTGTAAAGTCGGAGATCAGGAAAAGCCTTGGGCTCCATATGCTGCAATGCTATATGCTGCAACTGCAACTCCTGTGTGACCGCCCTTAATGAGTGGTTAAAGAAGAAAAGGCAATGCCATTTGCAGTGTCAATGATTTGGAGAGAAGCAATGGATCATGTAAACGATTGTTACTTCTGTCTCACACCTTCCAAAAAAAAAAGAAGTCTGTGATAGAGTATCCTAATATACCATCTGCAATTTGTCCTCTTCCCTTACAATGACGAGCTACCTATTCCTGAACCACGTGAAATAGATCTGTTGAGTTCAGACTATGCAGAAAGCAGTGAAGAGTGTAGCGTTTTTGAACTGTGCACATCCAGGAATAAAGAATTTGGTATTACTACTGAACCACATTTAATCGATGAAAGTGAATTGAATGATCTTTTAAGGGATTTAGATTTGCCGAATGTTAAAGCTGAACTATTGGCTTTCAGATTAAAACAGTGGAATTTGCTTCAAAGTGATGTCAAAGTTTGTAGTTTTCGTACACGTCAACAGTCTTTGGCCCAGTTTTTTAGCATGAAAGGGGGACTTGTATATTGCACAGATGTTTGTGGTATTATGCAAGAATTCGGGTACTCCCACAGACCAGAAGAATGGAGACTGTTCATTGATTCGTCGAAACTAAGTCTTAAGCTGTGTTTCTGCACAATAAAAATATGTTGCCATCAATTCCCGTTGGATATGCAGCTCATGTGAAAGAAAATCACAAGAATATTACGAGAACATACAACAAATTTGTCGGCAGCGTGGTTGAGTGGTTAAAGCGCCAGGCTTGTGACCAACACGGTCTGGGTTCAAAACCCACTCACGCCATTCTGTTGTGTCTTTGGGAAAGACACTTTACGGCACATTCCCCTGCTTGGTGGTCCTGGCAAGAAGTTCTAAATTACGGTCATATCTCTATTAAATTACAAGCGGACAGCAATATCTTGGTATCTCGGGAAGCAGGTCGGGGTAATTGCCTACCCTATGTATTAGCGCCTCCGTCGCTTTCCTGCAAGTCAGGAGGATAAATATATAGATGAAAATAAAAAAAATATAATATGAAGAACCTTTTACAGTGCATAAATTACGCACAGTACTGCTGGCAACTGTGTGGTGACTTCAAAGTAATTGCAATACTGATGGGATTGCAGCCTGGTTATATAAAGTATTGCTGTTTTTTGTGTGAATGGGACAGTTTTGCAAGACATGAACATTACCTTAAAAAGGAGTGGCCAAAAGGAAGCACTTTGAAAGCAAGTACAAAAAATGTAAAGTACACTCCACTCGTTGAAGCATCAAAGATTTTACTTCCCCCTTTGCATATTAAAAATGGATTAATGAAAAATTTTGTAAAAGCGATGAATCAGGATGGAGCAGCTTTCAAGTACATTTACAGCAAGTTTCCTTTATTAAGCCAAGTAAAGCTCAAAGAAGTTTTTGTTGGACCCCACATCAACAAGCTATTAAAGGATAAAGGCTTTGATCACACCTTGCCTGGAATAGAGAAAGTTGCCTGAAATGCATTCCGAGACGTGGCACACAACTTTCTTGGGAATACAAAAGCTTTAAATTATATTGAACTGGTTGAACACATGATAGACTCCTAAAAAAATATGAGGTGCAACATGTCTTTAAAAATACACTTCTTACATTTGCACTTAGATTTTTTTCCTTCAAATTGTGATAACGTAAGTGACGAACATGGGGAGCGTTTTGACCAGGATATTGCAGTCATGGAAAAACGATACCAAGAAAAATGAAGCCCATCAATGTTAGCTGATTACTGTTGGACTCTTGCTCGAGATCAACCGGAATTGTCTTACAGCAGGAAAGCTAAAAGAATGCGATTGTGAACATGAACATTTCTGTTGTTGCATTAGCGTTAATGTATGCATTCGAAGAAAACTAAAATTGAAAATATTTCAAAAACAAGAGCTAATCGAAGGTTTTTATTGTCATTTTCGGATTCAGCACCCAAAAATCTATAAGAAATGACTATTTCTATAAAAGAAAGAAAACTTTTTCGAAATTTTGTAGACCTGTGTTAGCAGACCCACACTGAACATCGAAATGGGTGGATACCCTTCCGTTTTGGTAGGTTTGGTTTCGGTCTGTCATTTTAAAATCAATGAGCAGACTTACTCACGGCCCAGGCTGCGTGAAAGCACCTACCATTTGGGCCAAAAAATATGGAACGTTTCACGATTTTGCGTGTCGTTCTTGAGCAGGGGCCATGCTAATCTTCTCTGTATCGTTCCAATTTTAGTATATGTACTGTTGAAGCAAGTACAATATATACCGGGTTTGCGTGACGAAGCGAATTACGTCGTTTGCCAGACATCGATATGTTTGAGGCGATGCAGAGCTTATTTTATGTAAATCGCATTTTCTGCTTTTGAGCTTTTGGAGACAACTTGAAAACATTATATATATATATATATACAAGGTGTCCATTTTATGGTTAGAATTTTTAAAATTTATCAAAGTTCTATTTTTTGAGATATGATTTGTTTTATAGTAAAGGAAAATGCTTCAAGTTTTTTCTTAATTAACAGGTACTTCTGTAAATAATTAGGGTTGAAATTACAATTTATCTAGTGATTAAGCTGAATATTTTTTAATTTAGTAGCGAAAGTAGAGTTCATTAAAATAAGCACTCTGCAGGAAAAAGCCCAGTGTGTTTCCTGATCAATAGAGACAAAGTCAGACATCCAAGCTTTGCGAAACTTTAGACGCAAGTAAGGAAGAAAGCCACCTGCGCGACCTACTATTTGGGCAAGATATAAAAAGTTTATGAACACTAGTAGTGTGCTACGGAGAAAGGGAGCTGGCCGACCTCAAATATAAAAAAAAAAATTTGAATCTGTGTGAGTTGCATATACCAGAAGCCGTAGATAGCCCATTCGCGGGGCTTTTATGCAGTTACAGATCCCACGCTCCACTATTCACAAAGGTTTGCATAGAAACTTGCAACTTTATGCATATAAAGTGCAGTTACTGCAAGCCCTTATCAGCCGCGACAAAAAGAATTTGCAGTGACCATGCTGGAGACATTAGATTCAGACTCAGGGTTTTTGAAACGTGTTTGCTTCAGTAACGAGTCAACGTTCCACGTTTCTGGATTACTAAACAAATACAAATTAAAAATATGGGGCTTGGAGAATCCGCATGATACCTGTGAGCTTGAACGGGACTCCTCTAAACTAAACGTGTGGTGTGGAATCATGCATAATAAAATTATCGATCCGTTTTTCTTTGCTGAAAAATCAACCAAAGCTCAAATTTACCTCGACGTTTTGACAGAATACGTGTTATTCAAGCTTGAACAGTATCAACTACAAGTTATTTTCCAGCAGAAAGGTGCAACACCTCATTGGAGCCTTGAAGTTTTTCCATTTTTGAATGAAACATTTCTAGATAGGTGGATCGGACGTGATGGTCCCATTCAATGCCCGCCACGTTCCCCTGATATTACACCTTTGGATTTTTTCCTGTGGGCTACAAATTCTGAAATCTTATTTGTTCTTTCAGTGCACGTACTTAGTTTATATAGTAATGTCTTGAATGACGCTTTGCGTGCAGTCACTCAATGCCTCCGTCCCTCTCCAACACACCACTTAACAGTTTTTCCAAACATCCAGCCATCTGAGCTTTGACAACTAGGAGCGACACTTTTTTGGGTGAAGGTGGTACTCTATACCTCTGCTCCGCTACTTTTTCGAATCTGCGGCACACTTTGAAACATTCAAAAATTTGCAGAACAGCTGGATCAGGGAAGAGCTAAATTTTGAACGCTTTCCGATACCTAAAGTTTCATTTGGCTGAAAATTTCAATCTAAACCCTAAAAATAAAATGATGACTTTTTTTATCTGAAGTTATCAATTTGCACATGTCGTGCACAATCGAGCTTGTGTGAAAATTGATCCAAAAAAGTTATTAATTTATTTGTAGATAGTTTTTTGTTCATTAAATTAAGTTTCATATGAAGAAAAGCGTTCAAAATTTAGTAAACCCCAAAAACGTTCTTGGCATTAGACAATGAGATGTACTGCATAATGAATTTTTTAAGTTTGTTGGTTGCTGCTATAGAGAAACATAATTTTCTCTATTTGAAAGAGCATGTTTGTTGTTTTTCCCAGTACACGAGTTGCAGAGCACTGCTCTAGGTCCTGACTATGGCTTATTTATCGGTTGTCAAATGCCTGCCAATAAACACGAAGGTCTAAACGCTTGTTTGTTCCTGCTGCGCAAAAACTTAAATAATCGTGCCAAAGTCATCCGTTCTTCCCAGTACATGAATCATAGATCGAACACAGAGTAGTGTAAAGATACTTCCCGGCTTTCATTACCAACGTCTTGCCTGTACCCGCTCCTTGCCTGTGCCCAGAACAGTTTGAGTTATGCTTAAACGCCTGCAGAAGGTGTAGAACAACTGGCCGCAGCCGACTGGTTGTAGCCTAACTAACCAGTCGGCTGTGTCTAATTGAGTTGCGCCCAGTCGGTTACGGTCAGTTAACCCATGTTGCCTGCTCACTGTAGTTATGCGTTTTTATTTGCGCATAAACAAATGAGGTCTCGTTCCTTTCTCTTATTGCATATGCCGCTCCATTACACAAACCGGAGATAACATTGTATCGGAGTGTCACATGCATTGGGCATTACAAGAAGCACAAGATCGGACAGTTTTGGATAAGAAAATAAAGGGTTGTGGCGTGGTACATTGCTAAAAGCATTCAATCCAGGAAATACAATAGCAATTTGCAGTAAAAAAGTTAACCACGGAGATCAATCCTATTTATGTGTTTTACTTGAAATGAATACTTTTACATACCACAGCATTTTCGGCATAGAATTGCCCTGTTTTATGTAATGTTAAAAAAAATGTCTTTACAGCTTAACATCTTCTCGAATTTATCTTTGAGAGGCCTTGTGATGATCAATATCTTTTAAGGGTGATCAATTTAATCTCCCACAAAGTAAAACAAAATAAACGCACTTTTCATTTAAACATATTGCAGCCAAAATATAATATTTTATCCTATATCCCATTTGACACTGTTCGCATTGCAAAATAGAAAACATATCTACCTCTGTTACTCAGATTTGCTTATTTTCTAGTTTTGCTTTTAAGTTTTTACTTATTAATTACTTTTTTGCCTTATCGCAGCTTGTTTTTAAAGGGTTATTTTATTTTAATTTTTATGTCATTTTAAATGACACAATAAAAGTAACTGCTTGACTAAGACACCTTATGATTATTTCCCAGTTACGTTGTTCTACATTTAATCTCAATTATATGTTATGCAAATATTTGTAAATGTTTAGTGACAAATAAACAAATGTGAGTCTTGAATCTTCACAAATGCTAGAATATTGTTGTTCAAGTGCACTCTAGGTTTTACAAATGTCATATAGAATTGTTGATAAAGACTTTCAAGAAGGTAAAGTGCCGCAAAATATTTTTTCTAATAAAACAGTAAAATAAGAAAAGAAACAAACGTATACGATCTTGATCCGTTCTCATCTAAACGACACTCCGAACCTCTCGCTAGCCCTATATCAACTGCACGTTAAAGCAAGGCCTTTGACTGGCTTACAAAAATAAATTGATCTTTGGCAAATATCATTTTTGTGCCAGTGATTCTAGTGTTTAGTACAATAAATGATACAAAGTACAAAGTTCAATACAATAAATGACGGTAACATCTGGTTATTTTAATCAAATCAAAATGCAAATTCTTAATCTACATAAAAAGTACAAAATATTTGGAAGCCGAAGCGCAAGGAGGCAATTTTCCCTTGTGTTTTTGGCCCTATCAAATTGTCCCCCGATTTTTCAAAATAAGGGGGCGTTAAATGGGAAGATACAGGAGAATCGCGTTAGATTTTGTCCTAGAATCATAGAAATTTTTAAATAAATATTAGATAGATTGAAAGTGAAGGCTTTTAATTCGATTTTTGTCTACACCTAAACTTAAGATGAAAGTAGAGATCATGAAATCGAGTAAAAGTAATGAATTTTTTTAGTCTTATTTTGCACCGTGTTTGGAAGTGATGACCTCCTTTTTTTAGTCATTTTTAAATTTTTGCTAAAAACGGTCGCGATATTAAATGGTGACTCCGTAAAAGGTGCCTTTGACTTTTGCTCTCTCCAGCCAAAACAGCTTTTTGACGTCCCTGAAAATATTAGAACAGAAAACTTAACTTTTCTAACACAGATAAAAACGTTTTATGCTAATACAAAGATATATTTGAGCTAAAATAAATCTAATCAGCAAACTATTTTGTTCAAATAAGCTTTTGTTTATCCAAAATTGTAGTGGTAAATAAGAACTAAAAAGTTTATTTGTGGGCTGTAAAAATACAAACATTTTCAGTTCGAAGCTAAAAAGCGATTTTTAAGTTTCCGACCTTTTCATCTTTGGCAATATTAATGCAAAGCTTTCATTAATTCAATGTGTTTACATAAACTAAAATTGATAATCATATAAATACCGAAGCGATTTTTTATGGATGCAATGAATTGAGTTTAAAGTGTTGTGCTATAGTAAGTAACAAAAGCAAATTTGATTCCGCTTAATGAATGTTACTAAATTTTAATAGCTTTATGAGCACGTATAGTTGGCAGAACGAGGCGGGTTTTGTTGTTCTTTGCTGACAAATTCAGCATCAAAGAAGAAATTGCTGATGGTTGGTTTTGACCGGGTTAAAAATATTTAACTTAAATCGGAAATTAAAAGCAAAAAATTTTTCAATAAATCGAATTTAACTACATTGCTATTTCCATATTGAAGCTTAACATTATCAATGTGTAAATTTGTTGTCTGTGTAGCTGCCATTAATGCTATATTTGTAGCTTTAAGTTATAACAAAACTTTTTGTTATGAGTTTAAAATCTTGTCTAGAAAAGAAAATAAACTATTTAAATTTCGTGATCAAAAATCAAACAAAAAAAGCTTGGCCGGAAAAGATATAAAAACCTTGGATTAACTTTTTGAAAATATGAAATTCTAAGCAAGTATTTTCAAATTCAGCCTTAAATAGAAGCACTCAATATTAATAATACCGGGATTGTTTTCGTTTTTGGTTTTGCAATATGTTAATAAAAACAAATTGATACTTTTAAACACATTTTTTTGGATAACATTTTAATTTGTTGATTTTAAAATGCCATGCAATAATTTTTTCACTTAACTTACAAAGTAAATTTCTTTTCTATCAGATTAAAAAATGAAATTCTTCTCCATAAAGAAGTTTATTAAGTAGCGATTTAAAAACTTTTAAAACTAATACTTTTTTAAACAGCCATACACTGTATGTAATTAGTACTTGTATTATAATTATATTGATATTGACTTGGTGTGGATTTTTGTTATAGCAGAGTCACTATTGCAGGTAAACAGTGAAAGTAATATTTAAATAATTAGGAAATCATACATGTTATCACGTTGAACGTCATGTAAAAAAATATTGACGTTTACGAATTAATCAAAAATTTAGTGGCTAACGCAATAAAGTTTCAGCAGAGGAATTTTGATATGCCGGTGTATGCTATTTTTAATCCGTACATAATTTTTGTACTATTAAACGTTGGTTTTAAAAGGTATTTCATTTTACATCACATCTTGTTATATGAAGAGTTTTCAACGTAGAATGGACGGAAGTGTGGATTTCTATGAAAATTGGACTGAATATCAACGAGAATTTGGAAACTTAAACGGGGAATTTTGGCTCGGTAAAACATAACAATTAACCTTTTTCGGATGGCCAAAAATTTCATTATACCACAATAATGTACAGCAATACTAATACATTCATACCAAAATGAACATAAAAAACCATAAACGTTTTCGGCTTACATTAGCCCTCTTCAGATGAATAAAATGTTAAAAAATTTTGCCTTTAAATTTAAAAATCGAGGTCACTGAATAAAAATCGAGGTTTTTATAAAAAGGAATTGAAGGCCCTATTTCTAAAAGTACCTAAGTCACATTTTCGAACAATGAGATAAGCTGAAAACTTGTTTGTTTACTTGCCAGAAACTTTCTGACAAAAAATCTTTTCAGGATAATGTATGGAAATCATTTTTTGAATAGCACAGAGGTTTGAAATCTTAGCGTATTTTTATTCTAGAAGTAGGGTTTTTGAAAACTTTAAACCTCATTTTCTCAAAATGACATTATGTGACTAAGATACATTTAGAACTAAGCTCTTCAATTGTTAAATAGTTGATTAAAGATGCAAATGCAATACAACAACCGCAAAGCCGATTAACCACGGAAAATCCAAATAACAGAAAGAACAGTTTAAAATATATTTAACAAAAATAATGATCCATTCCCAAATAATTGTCGATTAAGTCCAGAGTTATGTTTTTTGATGAATAAAGCTTCCTGAATTTTAGTTTTAAAATTAGAATTGTATTTTTTAATTATTTTAAACGAATTTACATTGAATTTAGTATCAGCACCAAAGTCGCAAGACAAAATACGATTTTAACAGAGCTTTCAGTTTTCAAATAAATGCCCAAGTATTTGACTACTCTACTGCTCAAATGACAGGTTGACATACTTATGTTAGTCAAGCTCGAATCATCTGAATAAGAAAACTGGTATACAACGTGCGGCATCAGTAACGCACTGTTTGTATTTATAAGTAACACCTATATTTTCATAAAATAATGCTTAAGAACTTATTAACAAGTTATTATCTTTATTTTCTTTAAGGTAATGCAATAAATTTATGTTCACTAACTTGTTGATAAGTTACTTACGCCGCAAGCTGCACAATATTTGATCAGGGTGCATGCGAAACACGAGTCTTTAATTGAAAATAATGTGATTTATTTATTTATTTATGAGACTTTGATTGATAATTTTGTTAAAGCTCTGTTAAAAATCTTATTATGTTTTGCGATATTTGCGCTGATACCAAATTTTACGTAAATTCGTTTAAAATAATTAAAAAATGTAATTCTAATTTTAAAACAAAAATTCATGAAGATTTATTAATCAAAAAAATATAACCCTGGACTTAATCTACAATTATTTGCGAATGGATTATCGTTTTTGTTGAATAAATTTTAGATTGTTATTTCTGTTACGTATTTAAATTTTGCGTGGTGGTGTATTGGCTTTGCGGTTACTATTTTGCGTTAGCATTTTTAATCAATTATTCAACAATTCTTTTTAATAAAAAGTTTGTGTGACAAATTTGATAAGCTTTTTTTTTTTATTTTATCTCTACATTTATCCTCCTGACTCGCAGGAAAGCGACGGAGGCGATTACGTAATCACGTCATTGACCTCAATTTTTAAATTGAAAAGCAAAATTTCTTAACATTTTATTCATCTAAAGCGGGCTAATGTAAGCCGAAAAGGTTTATGGTTTCTTTTTGTTTTATTTTGGTATAAAGGTATTAGTGTTGCTTATTATTTTCTTGTAGTTAACGCAAAACAGAAAACTACTACGTATTGTTCGCCAGGCCCTTACCCAGCCATGACCCGTAAATTTTCCATAACACATATTAGCATAGCCGGTGACGCCGAAAATCACCAGAAATAAGAATGACAACGAATTGAAAATACTTCTTCATAGATCAGGACAGTAGCAGCACAACGAGCAATTAATAAAACTAACTTGATAGGGAATAAATAAACTTAAAACACAATTATTACGTCATAAGCAAGGTACGCAGTCTACGCTCTTTGATGTCATAAAAAAACTGCTTTAGAAAAAAGACAATGTAATGACATATACCCAAGAAACTGATAGTAAACAGGTTGGTATGGTGTATTTCGACGTGTTAACGAGTCTTGCGTCAATTGACGCCCTTGGTCCTTCTAGGTAGAATTGTAATTTTTTCGCTAATTTTTGCCCCCCAGGTCACAAAATTTGGTCTGAAAGTGTCTACCAATAAAAGAATAAAAGTCAAAAAGTACAAAACGATTATACTTTAGAAAGCGCGATTTATCGGCATGTAAAAATTATATATGCGTCAATTGACGCGCTTGGTCCTTTTAATGCTAAGAGCCCGATTTTTTGCTGAAAAGTGGGAGTTTTTTTGTTGGTTGTTCTAACATTATGACTTAAGTAATATAAAATAATTTTAAAATAGAATCTTATAAAATAAGTGAGAAGAAATTTAAACCTCATTCACTAACAAGTTATACAATTTGGGAAGAGAGTAAAATGTTTTCTTGATCCATAATACGACTAAATATAACAGTGTAACAACAATGTTATATTTAGTCGTATTATGGATCACTAACAAGTTATTTTTAATACAAGAAGTGAGATCCGCAAGATGGACAGTTGAAAGCCGCGATTGAAAATCACTGATTTGCAGTAAAAGCAAATTTTTGCTTTCGAAAATATTGTAATAATTTAAAAACATTTTGTCATTGCTACGCTATAGTAATTTTTTATCTTTTTGAAGATTCATAGGTCAGGTAAAATCTTATTTAATGAGCCATATTTTATATTCCGTGTAGTTTTTAGAATAATGCAAGTTTTTTATTTATGTGTATCTTTTTTGAATAACTTTTTTCTATGTCACAGCCACGTATCTACACTTAATGTTGATTGAATCGGATTTTACCCAAATTGCAAAAACATTTCTTGGTGTATTCACATATCTGTAGCTATATTCACTTATCTGTAGTTGAAGTAAAGCGAAAATATTTTTTTGGTTTTTCAATGCTTTAGCACAATGGCATTAAAGATAAAATTAGACGAAGCATCTTGTTTTTTAAAAAAAAACAGCATTGTTGGAAAAAATGATGTTAGAGTTTTCTTAATTAAAAATTTATTTTTACATTTTTAATGCTAAAAATCATTTTAAAATAACCAATGGAATAGACGGAACCATAACTTTTTTAAATTTTTGTAGTCTTTAAAAAGACTGTTTACGTGAGAAGTTGTTGGCAAATGACGAACTGCAAAAAAAACTGTGGCATATATACTATTGAAAGACATCGCAAGCCAAGGAGCCTGTGATTGGTTGGAGAAAGCGAGCATGCGATTGGTTATGTACTTATTTGCCCACAAGCGAGACGTGGTCTGCGGTTTGTTCAGAAGCGCCGCACTTGCAATTCGGTGAAAGAGCGAGACCCCGTTTGTGCATGGACGAATGGAATCGCACAATACCAGTTCGCAGGCGGTTGAGCTTACCCAAGCTGTTTGGGGCCGTGATCCAAAAGTTGATCGAAGGTTACTTGATCGAATGAGAGTTGATCAAACGACACTAGATCGAAACGACAGTTGATCAAAACGATAGTTGATCGAAAAGATTGTTGATTGAAACAACACTTGATCAAAATCGGACTTGATCAAATAAAGAAAGAGAAACTTTACAACAAAACATTGCAAAGTTATTTTGACTTTCTTCGTAAGAAAGAGTCTTCGTTTTGCAGTTTTTATAAATAGTTGCGACTGGAAAGTTTAAATTTTTATAGGACAAACAAAAAGAGCGATAGCAAGGATGACAATTTATATTTACACAAGAAGCAGGTTAACTTCCCCCGAAAAAATATCAATAAAGCAAAGTTTAATTAAAAAACTATAATACTTAATGTGATAGACAAAGCTATGACACTGCTCTCAAAACATTTCACTCTTCAAAACTACTGGAATTGATAAATATCAGCTTGTTTCTGCCTGGTTCAGCCTTTTTTTAAGACAAATTAGCATGAAAATAGCGTTTTTGCTAAATAGTGAATATTTCTAATGAAATCCAATACATTTAAACCTTTTCAGATTTTTTGGCTCCTCAGCTGCAGCAAGAACAACTTTAATCTCAAGAGTTGCTGTAACATGGAATATCTTACGATGTGTCATTAAAATAGGACTATAATGTAAAAAAAAGCAAAAAATGGTAGCAATAGGCATCTAAAGAAATATGACCATGACAAGAGATCTACTTGTTGCCCCACTAAAAAATCTGACCTGGGACCTTGTTGAGACACCCCGACCTTGATATTAGCAAAACAGCTAAAAATTTAAAACAAACTGTCTTCTTACTAATGGCCTCTACTTTTTAAGAATAATCTAATTTACAATAACAAAGAGATTGCTTAATTGCAGAAAAAAACAAAAGTAAATCTATTTTTTATCAACTGCATTTCGATCGACTGTCGTTTAGATCAAATGTCATTTCAAACAAGTGTCGTTTTGATCAGATTTGCTTCTGATCAACTGTTGTTTTGATCAAGTTTCGTTCAATTAACTGTCTTAGTCCAGTTCTGTGGAAACTTATTCTAACAGGCCTGACACTGGCTATGGCTATGAAACCAAGAAACTTGAAACTACTTTCACTGTACTTCTTCTTCCATCTGTAATTTATCTACTGAAAATTGCGGATGCCTAGGCCAGCATGGGTATTTAATAGATTTTACGTAGTTGGCACAAACGGGCGTCCGGATCTTAGAGTCTCTTTGCGAACATTTTAGATGCCACTTAAACTAACCATACAGCATATGATCAGGTTCCAGTCTTCCACGGTAAGCCAAGGGGAGTGTCGCTCCTAGTCAGCGAAACTCAGCTGCCTGGATGCCTAAAAGTATGAGTAAGTGGTCCATTGGAATGGGATGCAGGCATCTAGTAACTACTCGCACGAAATCATTCAGGACACTGTCTATAAGGCGAGATTGAACGCTGTGACACCAAAGTGGTGCGCAGTACTCAGCCGTTGAGTAGACCAAAGATAGAGCAGATGTTCGCAGTGTTTTAACAGCAGCACCCCATCCTGAGCCTACACATGCCTTAGCTTGCGTGCGAAGATAGTTTTTTGCGGAATGTCACTAGATGATGACAGAACGTGAGTGATCTGTCTAGTTTTCCTCCAAAATAAGTAGAGGCTCGACAAAACGGTAAAAGTCTACGTTATTGTAGACTTTTAGCAGACGTTTGGCTTCTCGGTTATTTAAAGGAAAGGCTGCCGTCACGGCCTTAATGTGTGAGAGCTTCAACCTCCAAGTCTGGAGATACGCTAAAAGTGTAGTCATATCTTGGTTTAAAGTCCCCTCCCCTCCAAGTCCTTCTAATTTTCAAAAGAGTGCAGCAATGTTTGATCGTCTCCATAAGTAAACTTTCTGGAAATTGTAGAAGGCAGGTTGTATGTATAGATGTTAAAAAGGAGGGAAATCAAGGCCGATCTTTGAGGAACATCGTTTTTTCAGATGGTAGGTGCTATTCCGCAAACTGGGCCGTAAGTAAGTCTGTGTATTGGCGTTAAAGATGACAGACCGAAACTAAACCTGAAAAAAACTGCCCTTTTCAGGGCACATTGCCAACAAGTTTCAAAGACTCACCATTATTCAGCTGGACATCAAAGGCCTCACTACAAACAAGATGAACTTTCTTCATCATCTCGATATGCAGTCTCAGGCACTCGTTATCCTACAGCAGGAGACCCACTGCACTGATGCAGAGAAGTTGGTACTTCCAAACTACCAACTAGCAGGATTTTCTCTAAGCAGAAAGCATAGCCTTGCCACGTTTGTCCACGAGCGACTAATATACACGCTTTTGGATCAATCTCCACCGACATCCGAGATCGAGTGGTTGTGTGTGGACGTTGATGATTATAAAATAGTCAACGTCTACAAACCACCGCTAACGCGATTGCGAACCCTGGATCTCCCAGTGTTTCCTCACCCCTGTCTTTACGCTGGCGATTTTAACTGTCGTCATGCTGACTGGGGTTATGACGACAACAGTCCGGACGGTAAGTGCTTGGCTGTCTGGGCCAGTATTAATTGCCTTGCCCTCCTATATATAATGCCAAGGATGCTGCCAGTTTTTACTCTGGCCGCTGAAATACTGGCACCAATCCGGATCTAGCTTTCGCTAGCGTAGGTCCAAACAGTCGCTTACCGGATAAACGTGTCTTTGATAAGTTCCCCAGGTCACAACATCGACCCTTGCTTATTACACCACCAAGGTTTGCTATGGCAGTGTCAAGCATGCCTGTTAAGCGATGGAATATCCGCAAGGCCAAATGGAGTCATTACATTGCTTTGACAAATAAATTCGCAAAGACTTTGTTGCCGCCTGATTAACTTGATGTGGATGCAGCTTACCAGGACTTCTGTAACAACATAAAGAAAGCAGCCAAAAAGACTATTCCACGCGGGTATCGAAATAACTATATTCCGTGTTGGGATGCAGAGTGTAAATCCCTCTATAAAACCTTTTTGCAGTCTCCTCAGGGAGACGACTCAAGTTTGGCTGCTACAGCTCTGCTTGCCAAGCTTGACAGAAAGCGGAGGGATCGATAGTCCGAGGCAGTTTGAAGCATTGACTTCTCATACTCTAGTCGAAAAGCATGGAGTATTTTGAACAACCTTACTGGTAATTCACGACTCTCCTCGTCACTGTCCCATCTCAGCCGATGATATTGCATCTCAGCTAGTCGGAAATGGGAAATACGAGGCTGTAGACCGCAGGTCATCTCGACTTGTCTCTCAAGAAGTGTTTGAATTTTGGAGGGCCACAACACCAGACCCAGTAAATATCTCTGATAATTTTTCACAGAGAGAATTTACTGCTGCCCTCCAACATTTAAAACCAAGTAAAGCTCCGGGAACTAATTCTATCTGCCCAGGGCTTATAATCCAGGCTGGAGCTGCTTTGAAGTTTTGGTTACGTGACTTTTTCTCTTCGTGTTTGCGCCGACTCAAAATTCCCAAGATCTGGAGAAGAGCGCTTGTGGTCGCGATCCCAAAACCAGGAAAGCCCGTGGGGGACCCAAAGAGTTATCGACCGATATCTCTGCTCTGTGTCCCTACAAGATCCTCAAGAGAGGCTTATCTACGCCCACATTAAGCCATTAATCGATCCACTGCTCCCTAATGAGCAGCCTGGGTTCCGACGCGGGAAGTCAACCGTGGATCAAGTTGCTCTGCAAACCCAGAACATCGAGAATTCTTTTGAGGCTAAAAAGAAAGCCGGTGAACGAAAAACTTGCATGATTCTAAAAACTACACGGAATATAAAATATGGCTCATTAAATAAGATTTTACCTGACCTATGAATCTTCAAAAAGATAAAAAATTACTATAGCGTAGCAATGACAAAATGTTTTTAAATTATTACAATATTTTCGAAAGCAAAAATTTGCTTTTACTGCAAATCAGTGATTTTCAATCGCGGCTTTCAACTGTCCATCTTGCGGATCTCACTTCTTGTATTAAAAATAACTTGTTAGTGATCCATAATACGACTAAATATAACATTGTTGTTACACTGTTATATTTAGTCGTATTATGGATCAAGAAAACATTTTACTCTCTTCCCAAATTGTATAACTTGTTAGTGAATGAGGTTTAAATTTCTTCTCACTTATTTTATAAGATTCTATTTTAAAATTATTTTATATTACTTAAGTCATAATGTTAGAACAACCAACAAAAAAACTCCCACTTTTCAGCAAAAAATCGGGCTCTTAGCATTAAAAGGACCAAGCGCGTCAATTGACGCATATATAATTTTTACATGCCGATAAATCGCGCTTTCTAAAGTATAATCGTTTTGTACTTTTTGACTTTTATTCTTTTATTGGTAGACACTTTCAGACCAAATTTTGTGACCTGGGGGGCAAAAATTAGCGAAAAAATTACAATTCTACCTAGAAGGACCAAGGGCGTCAATTGACGCAAGACTCGTTAACACGTCGAAATACACCATACCAACCTGTTTACTATCAGTTTCTTGGGTATATGTCATTACATTGTCTTTTTTCTAAAGCAGTTTTTTTATGACATCAAAGAGCGTAGACTGCGTACCTTGCTTATGACGTAATAATTGTGTTTTAAGTTTATTTATTCCCTATCAAGTTAGTTTTATTAATTGCTCGTTGTGCTGCTACTGTCCTGATCTATGAAGAAGTATTTTCAATTCGTTGTCATTCTTATTTCTGGTGATTTTCGGCGTCACCGGCTATGCTAATATGTGTTATGGAAAATTTACGGGTCATGGCTGGGTAAGGGCCTGGCGAACAATACGTAGTAGTTTTCTGTTTTGCGTTAACTACAAGAAAATAATAAGCAACACTAATACCTTTATACCAAAATAAAACAAAAAGAAACCATAAACCTTTTCGGCTTACATTAGCCCGCTTTAGATGAATAAAATGTTAAGAAATTTTGCTTTTCAATTTAAAAATTGAGGTCAATGACGTGATTACGTAATCGCCTCCGTCGCTTTCCTGCGAGTCAGGAGGATAAATGTAGAGATAAAATAAAAAAAAAAAGCTTATCAAATTTGTCACACAAACTTTTTATTAAAAAGAATTGTTGAATAATTGATTAAAAATGCTAACGCAAAATAGTAACCGCAAAGCCAATACACCACCACGCAAAATTTAAATACGTAACAGAAATAACAATCTAAAATTTATTCAACAAAAACGATAATCCATTCGCAAATAATTGTAGATTAAGTCCAGGGTTATATTTTTTTGATTAATAAATCTTCATGAATTTTTGTTTTAAAATTAGAATTACATTTTTTAATTATTTTAAACGAATTTACGTAAAATTTGGTATCAGCGCAAATATCGCAAAACATAATAAGATTTTTAACAGAGCTTTAACAAAATTATCAATCAAAGTCTCATAAATAAATAAATAAATCACATTATTTTCAATTAAAGACTCGTGTTTCGCATGCACCCTGATCAAATATTGTGCAGCTTGCGGCGTAAGTAACTTATCAACAAGTTAGTGAACATAAATTTATTGCATTACCTTAAAGAAAATAAAGATAATAACTTGTTAATAAGTTCTTAAGCATTATTTTATGAAAATATAGGTGTTACTTATAAATACAAACAGTGCGTTACTGATGCCGCACGTTGTATACCAGTTTTCTTATTCAGATGATTCGAGCTTGACTAACATAAGTATGTCAACCTGTCATTTGAGCAGTAGAGTAGTCAAATACTTGGGCATTTATTTGAAAACTGAAAGCTCTGTTAAAATCGTATTTTGTCTTGCGACTTTGGTGCTGATACTAAATTCAATGTAAATTCGTTTAAAATAATTAAAAAATACAATTCTAATTTTAAAACTAAAATTCAGGAAGCTTTATTCATCAAAAAACATAACTCTGGACTTAATCGACAATTATTTGGGAATGGATCATTATTTTTGTTAAATATATTTTAAACTGTTCTTTCTGTTATTTGGATTTTCCGTGGTTAATCGGCTTTGCGGTTGTTGTATTGCATTTGCATCTTTAATCAACTATTTAACAATTGAAGAGCTTAGTTCTAAATGTATCTTAGTCACATAATGTCATTTTGAGAAAATGAGGTTTAAAGTTTTCAAAAACCCTACTTCTAGAATAAAAATACGCTAAGATTTCAAACCTCTGTGCTATTCAAAAAATGATTTCCATACATTATCCTGAAAAGATTTTTTGTCAGAAAGTTTCTGGCAAGTAAACAAACAAGTTTTCAGCTTATCTCATTGTTCGAAAATGTGACTTAGGTACTTTTAGAAATAGGGCCTTCAATTCCTTTTTATAAAAACCTCGATTTTTATTCAGTGACCTCGATTTTTAAATTTAAAGGCAAAATTTTTTAACATTTTATTCATCTGAAGAGGGCTAATGTAAGCCGAAAACGTTTATGGTTTTTTATGTTCATTTTGGTATGAATGTATTAGTATTGCTGTACATTATTGTGGTATAATGAAATTTTTGGCCATCCGAAAAAGGTTAATTGTTATGTTTTACCGAGCCAAAATTCCCCGTTTAAGTTTCCAAATTCTCGTTGATATTCAGTCCAATTTTCATAGAAATCCACACTTCCGTCCATTCTACGTTGAAAACTCTTCATATAACAAGATGTGATGTAAAATGAAATACCTTTTAAAACCAACGTTTAATAGTACAAAAATTATGTACGGATTAAAAATAGCATACACCGGCATATCAAAATTCCTCTGCTGAAACTTTATTGCGTTAGCCACTAAATTTTTGATTAATTCGTAAACGTCAATATTTTTTTACATGACGTTCAACGTGATAACATGTATGATTTCCTAATTATTTAAATATTACTTTCACTGTTTACCTGCAATAGTGACTCTGCTATAACAAAAATCCACACCAAGTCAATATCAATATAATTATAATACAAGTACTAATTACATACAGTGTATGGCTGTTTAAAAAAGTATTAGTTTTAAAAGTTTTTAAATCGCTACTTAATAAACTTCTTTATGGAGAAGAATTTCATTTTTTAATCTGATAGAAAAGAAATTTACTTTGTAAGTTAAGTGAAAAAATTATTGCATGGCATTTTAAAATCAACAAATTAAAATGTTATCCAAAAAAATGTGTTTAAAAGTATCAATTTGTTTTTATTAACATATTGCAAAACCAAAAACGAAAACAATCCCGGTATTATTAATATTGAGTGCTTCTATTTAAGGCTGAATTTGAAAATACTTGCTTAGAATTTCATATTTTCAAAAAGTTAATCCAAGGTTTTTATATCTTTTCCGGCCAAGCTTTTTTTGTTTGATTTTTGATCACGAAATTTAAATAGTTTATTTTCTTTTCTAGACAAGATTTTAAACTCATAACAAAAAGTTTTGTTATAACTTAAAGCTACAAATATAGCATTAATGGCAGCTACACAGACAACAAATTTACACATTGATAATGTTAAGCTTCAATATGGAAATAGCAATGTAGTTAAATTCGATTTATTGAAAAATTTTTTGCTTTTAATTTCCGATTTAAGTTAAATATTTTTAACCCGGTCAAAACCAACCATCAGCAATTTCTTCTTTGATGCTGAATTTGTCAGCAAAGAACAACAAAACCCGCCTCGTTCTGCCAACTATACGTGCTCATAAAGCTATTAAAATTTAGTAACATTCATTAAGCGGAATCAAATTTGCTTTTGTTACTTACTATAGCACAACACTTTAAACTCAATTCATTGCATCCATAAAAAATCGCTTCGGTATTTATATGATTATCAATTTTAGTTTATGTAAACACATTGAATTAATGAAAGCTTTGCATTAATATTGCCAAAGATGAAAAGGTCGGAAACTTAAAAATCGCTTTTTAGCTTCGAACTGAAAATGTTTGTATTTTTACAGCCCACAAATAAACTTTTTAGTTCTTATTTACCACTATAATTTTGGATAAACAAAAGCTTATTTGAACAAAATAGTTTGCTGATTAGATTTATTTTAGCTCAAATATATCTTTGTATTAGCATAAAACGTTTTTATCTGTGTTAGAAAAGTTAAGTTTTCTGTTCTAATATTTTCAGGGACGTCAAAAAGCTGTTTTGGCTGGAGAGAGCAAAATTCAAAGGCACCTTTTACGGAGTCACCATTTAATATCGCGACCGTTTTTAGCAAAAATTTAAAAATGACTAAAAAAAGGAGGTCATCACTTCCAAACACGGTGCAAAATAAGACTAAAAAAATTCATTACTTTTACTCGATTTCATGATCTCTACTTTCATCTTAAGTTTAGGTGTAGACAAAAATCGAATTAAAAGCCTTCACTTTCAATCTATCTAATATTTATTTAAAAATTTCTATGATTCTAGGACAAAATCTAACGCGATTCTCCTGTATCTTCCCATTTAACGCCCCCTTATTTTGAAAAATCGGGGGACAATTTGATAGGGCCAAAAACACAAGGGAAAATTGCCTCCTTGCGCTTCGGCTTCCAAATATTTTGTACTTTTTATGTAGATTAAGAATTTGCATTTTGATTTGATTAAAATAACCAGATGTTACCGTCATTTATTGTATTGAACTTTGTACTTTGTATCATTTATTGTACTAAACACTAGAATCACTGGCACAAAAATGATATTTGCCAAAGATCAATTTATTTTTGTAAGCCAGTCAAAGGCCTTGCTTTAACGTGCAGTTGATATAGGGCTAGCGAGAGGTTCGGAGTGTCGTTTAGATGAGAACGGATCAAGATCGTATACGTTTGTTTCTTTTCTTATTTTACTGTTTTATTAGAAAAAATATTTTGCGGCACTTTACCTTCTTGAAAGTCTTTATCAACAATTCTATATGACATTTGTAAAACCTAGAGTGCACTTGAACAACAATATTCTAGCATTTGTGAAGATTCAAGACTCACATTTGTTTATTTGTCACTAAACATTTACAAATATTTGCATAACATATAATTGAGATTAAATGTAGAACAACGTAACTGGGAAATAATCATAAGGTGTCTTAGTCAAGCAGTTACTTTTATTGTGTCATTTAAAATGACATAAAAATTAAAATAAAATAACCCTTTAAAAACAAGCTGCGATAAGGCAAAAAAGTAATTAATAAGTAAAAACTTAAAAGCAAAACTAGAAAATAAGCAAATCTGAGTAACAGAGGTAGATATGTTTTCTATTTTGCAATGCGAACAGTGTCAAATGGGATATAGGATAAAATATTATATTTTGGCTGCAATATGTTTAAATGAAAAGTGCGTTTTTTTTGTTTTACTTTGTGGGAGATTAAATTGATCACCCTTAAAAGATATTGATCATCACAAGGCCTCTCAAAGATAAATTCGAGAAGATGTTAAGCTGTAAAGACATTTTTTTTAACATTACATAAAACAGGGCAATTCTATGCCGAAAATGCTGTAGTATGTAAAAGTATTCATTTCAAGTAAAACACATAAATAGGATTGATCTCCGTGGTTAACTTTTTTACTGCAAATTGCTATTGTATTTCCTGGATTGAATGCTTTTAGCAATGTACCACGCCACAACCCTTTATTTTCTTATCCAAAACTGTCCGATCTTGTGCTTCTTGTAATGCCCAATGCATGTGACACTCCGATACAATGTTATCTCCGGTTTGTGTAATGGAGCGGCATATGCAATAAGAGAAAGGAACGAGACCTCATTTGTTTATGCGCAAATAAAAACGCATAACTACAGTGAGCAGGCAACATGGGTTAACTGACCGTAACCGACTGGGCGCAACTCAATTAGACACAGCCGACTGGTTAGTTAGGCTACAACCAGTCGGCTGCGGCCAGTTGTTCTACACCTTCTGCAGGCGTTTAAGCATAACTCAAACTGTTCTGGGCACAGGCAAGGAGCGGGTACAGGCAAGACGTTGGTAATGAAAGCCGGGAAGTATCTTTACACTACTCTGTGTTCGATCTATGATTCATGTACTGGGAAGAACGGATGACTTTGGCACGATTATTTAAGTTTTTGCGCAGCAGGAACAAACAAGCGTTTAGACCTTCGTGTTTATTGGCAGGCATTTGACAACCGATAAATAAGCCATAGTCAGGACCTAGAGCAGTGCTCTGCAACTCGTGTACTGGGAAAAACAACAAACATGCTCTTTCAAATAGAGAAAGTTATGTTTTTCTATAGCAGCAACCAACAAACTTAAAAAATTCATTATGCAGTACATCTCATTGTCTAATGCCAAGAACGTTTTTGGGGTTTACTAAATTTTGAACGCTTTTCTTCATATGAAACTTAATTTAATGAACAAAAAACTATCTACAAATAAATTAATAACTTTTTTGGATCAATTTTCACACAAGCTCGATTGTGCACGACATGTGCAAATTGATAACTTCAGATAAAAAAAGTCATCATTTTATTTTTAGGGTTTAGATTGAAATTTTCAGCCAAATGAAACTTTAGGTATCGGAAAGCGTTCAAAATTTAGCTCTTCCTTGATCCAGCTGTTCTGCAAATTTTTGAATGTTTCAAAGTGTGCCGCAGATTCGAAAAAGTAGCGGAGCAGAGGTATAGAGTACCACCTTCACCCAAAAAAGTGTCCCTCCTAGTTGTCAAAGCTCAGATGGCTGGATGTTTGGAAAAACTGTTAAGTGGTGTGTTGGAAAGGGACGGAGGCATTGAGTGACTGCACGCAAAGCGTCATTCAAGACATTACTATATAAACTAAGTACGTGCACTGAAAGAACAAATAAGATTTCAGAATTTGTAGCCCACAGGAAAAAATCCAAAGGTGTAATATCAGGGGAACGTGGCGGGCATTGAATGGGACCATCACGTCCGATCCACCTATCTAGAAATGTTTCATTCAAAAATGGAAAAACTTCAAGGCTCCAATGAGGTGTTGCACCTTTCTGCTGGAAAATAACTTGTAGTTGATACTGTTCAAGCTTGAATAACACGTATTCTGTCAAAACGTCGAGGTAAATTTGAGCTTTGGTTGATTTTTCAGCAAAGAAAAACGGATCGATAATTTTATTATGCATGATTCCACACCACACGTTTAGTTTAGAGGAGTCCCGTTCAAGCTCACAGGTATCATGCGGATTCTCCAAGCCCCATATTTTTAATTTGTATTTGTTTAGTAATCCAGAAACGTGGAACGTTGACTCGTTACTGAAGCAAACACGTTTCAAAAACCCTGAGTCTGAATCTAATGTCTCCAGCATGGTCACTGCAAATTCTTTTTGTCGCGGCTGATAAGGGCTTGCAGTAACTGCACTTTATATGCATAAAGTTGCAAGTTTCTATGCAAACCTTTGTGAATAGTGGAGCGTGGGATCTGTAACTGCATAAAAGCCCCGCGAATGGGCTATCTACGGCTTCTGGTATATGCAACTCACACAGATTCAATTTTTTTTTTTTATATTTGAGATCGGCCAGCTCCCTTTCTCCGTAGCACACTACTAGTGTCCATAAACTTTTTATATCTTGCCCAAATAGTAGGTCGAGCAGGTGGCTTTCTTCCTTACTTGCGTCTAAAGTTTCGCAAAGCTTGGATGTCTGACTTTGTCTCTATTGATCAGGAAACACACTGGGCTTTTTCCTGCAGAGTGCTTATTTTAATGAACTCTACTTTCGCTACTAAATTAAAAAATATTCAGCTTAATCACTAGATAAATTGTAATTTCAACCCTAATTATTTACAGAAGTACCTGTTAATTAAGAAAAAACTTGAAGCATTTTCCTTTACTATAAAACAAATCTTATCTCAAAAAATAGAACTTTGATAAATTTTAAAAATTCTAACCATAAAATGGACACCTTGTATATATATATATATATATAATGTTTTCAAGTAGTCTCCAAAAGCTCAAAAGCAGAAAATGCGATTTACATAAAATAAGCTCTGCATCGCCTCAAGCATATCGATGTCTGGCAAACGACGTAATTCGCTTCGTCACGCAAACCCGGTATATATTGTACTTGCTTCAACAGTACATATACTAAAATTGGAACGATACAGAGAAGATTAGCATGGCCCCTGCTCAAGAACGACACGCAAAATCGTGAAACGTTCCATATTTTTTGGCCCAAATGGTAGGTGCTTTCACGCAGCCTGGGCCGTGAGTAAGTCTGCTCATTGATTTTAAAATGACAGACCGAAACCAAACCTACCAAAACGGAAGGGTATCCACCCATTCCTATGTTCAGTGTGGGTCTGCTAATCGGCAAACGTCCTTTTCAGGACGGGGCAATGCTAAGATAAAACTCCCCTTTTCAGGGCACATTGCCAACAAGTTCCGAAGACCCACTATTCTTCAGCTGAACATCGAAGGCCTCACTGCAAGCAAGATGAACGTTCTTCATCACCTCGCTATGCAGTCTGAGGCACTCGTCATCCTACTGCAGGAGACCCACTGCACTGATGCAGAGAAGTTGGTGCTACCAAACTACCAACTAGCTGGGTCTTCTTTAAGCAGGAAGCATGGTCTTGCCACGTTTGTCCACGAGCGACTGAGATACACGCTTTTGGACCAATCTCCACCGACATCGGAGATCGAGTGGTTGTGTGTGGACGTTGATGGTTATAAAATAGTCAACGTCTACAAACCACCGCTAACGCGATTGCGAACCCTGGATCTCCCAGTGTTTCCTCACCCCTGTCTTTACGCTGGCGATTTTAACTGTCGTCATGCTGATTGGGGTTATGACGACAACAGTCCGGACGGTGAGTGCTTGGCTTGCTGGGCCAGTATTAATTGTCTTGCTTTGCTATATAATGCCAAGGATGCTGCCAGTTTTTATTCCAGCCGCTGGAACACTTGCACCAATCCGGATCTAGCTTTCGCTAGCGTAGGTCCAAACAGTCGCTTACCGGATAAACGTGTCTTTGATAAGTTCCCCACGTCACAACATCGACCCTTGCTTATTACACCACCAAGGTTTGCTATGGTAGTGCCAAGCATGCCTGTTAAGCGATGGAACATCCGCAAGGCCAAATGGAGTCACTACATTGCTTTGACAAATAAATTCGAAAAGATTTGTTGCCGCCTGATTAACTTGATGTGGATGTAGCTTACCAGGACTTCTGTAACACCATTAAGAAAGCAGCCAAAAAGACTATTCCACGCGGGTATCGAAATAATTATATTCCGTGTTGGGATGCAGAGTGTGAATCCCTCTATAAAACCTTTTTGCAGTCTCCTCAGAGAGACGACTCAGGTTTGGCTGCTACAGCTTTGCTTGCCAAGCTTGACAGAAAGCGGAGGGATCGATGGTCCGAAGCAGTTCAGAGCATTGACTTCTCACAATCTAGTCGAAAAGCGTGGAGTATTTTGAACAACCTTACTGGTAGGTCACGACACTCTCCTCGTCACTGTCCCGTTTCAGCCGATGCTATATAACATCTCAGCTGGTTAGAAATGGGAAATACGAGGCTGTTGACCGCAAGTCATCTCGACTTGTCTCTCAAGAAGTGTCTGACATTTGGAGGGCCACAACACCAGACCCAGTAAATATCTCTGACAGTTTTTCACAGAGAGAATTTGCTGCTGCCCTCCAACATTTAAAACCAGGTAAAGCTCCGGGACCTGATTCCATCTGCCCCGAGCTTATACTCCATGCCGGAGCTGCTTTGAAGTCCTGGTTACGTGACTTCCTTTCTTCCTGTTTGCGCCGACTTAAAATTCCCAAGATCTGGAGAAGAGCGCTTGTGGTCGCGATCCCAAAACCAGGAAAGCCCGTGGGGGACCCAAAGAGTTATCGACCGATATCTCTGCTCTGTGTCCCTACAAGATCCTCAAGAGAGGCTTATCTACGCCCGCGCTGAACCATTAATCGATCCACTGCTCCCAAAACAGCAGCCTATGTTCCGACGCGGGAAGTCAACCGTGGATCAAGTTGTTCTGCTAACCCAGAACATCGAGGATTCTTTTGAAGCTAAAAGGAAGGGCGATGCCGTATTTATCAATCTGACAGCTGCTTATGACACTGTCTGGCACCGTGGCCTTACCTGCAAGCTGCTGAGACTACTTCCGGATAAGCACATGGTCAAAATGAACATGGAACTTGTCCGAAATCGAAGTTTCACCCTTACCACCGTTGTCAGCAAGCAAAGCAGGCTACGCCGTCTTAAAAACGGCGTTCCTCAGGGATCGGTCTTGGCTCCCCTCTTATTTAACATCTATACGTACGATCTTCCTTTCATGATTTCCAGAAAATTTGCTTATGCTGATGATTTAGCATTGTTGCATTCTTCTGGAAACTGGAAGGACTTGGAGGGGACCTTAAGCCAAGACATGTCCACACTGTCAGCGTATCTCCAGACTTGGAGGTTGAAGCTCAGTCACACTAAGACGGTGACGGCAGCATTTCACTTAAATAACCGAGAGGCCAAACGTGAGCTAAAGGTCTACAACAACGGTAGACTTTTACCGTTCTGTCCAATCCCTACTTATCTTGGAGTAAAACTGGACAGATCGCTCACATTTCGTCACCATTTAGTGGCATTGCGCAAAAAACTATCCTCGCGCGTCACACTGCTGAGGCGACTCGTGGGCTCGGGATGGGGTGCTGGTGCTAAAACACTATGCATAGCCACCTTGTCTCTAGTCTACTCAACAACTGAGTACTGTGCTCCAGTCTGGTGTCGCAGTGCTCACACTCGCCTCATTGACAGTGTCTTGAATGACGCCTTGCGCATAGTTACTGGATGCCTACGTCCCACTCCAACGGACCACCTACCTATACTCTCAGACATTCAGCCAGCTGAGCTTCGCCGACTGGGAGCGACACTCTCCTTGGCTTACCGTGGATCTCTGGACCCCGATCATATTTTGCATGGTCTGTTAAGTGGGTCCTCAGATACTCGCCAAGTGAGATTAAGATCCAGACGCTCGTTTGTGCCAGATGCGCGGAATCTTTTGGACAACCTTGCCAGACTTGGCATCCGCGCTTCTGAATGGACAAATCACAAATGGAACGTGGAGTACTGTGAAAATGCTTCCAGGCTCCGTGCTTTTGTGCCCAAGACCAGTGCCAGGCCTGTTGGGATGAGCTTACCCCGAGCAGCTTGGGTTAAGCTCAACCGCCTGTGGACTGGTGTTGGGCGATTCCATTTGTGCATGCACAAATGGGGTCTCGCTCCTTTACCAAATTGCGAGTGTGGCACCTCTGAGCAAACCGCAGACCATGTACTAACAGCGTGCCTTATACATCGGGCACCACATGGAGCACGAGGTCTGACGGTTTTTGATGACGAAACTCGATGCTGGCTTAATGACATCACTGCCAGCATCTGATCCAGGCAGTGCAGCAGTCAGGGGTAGTAAAAAGATAAACCCTCGGCCCCAGTTCTGTTTGTGTCTGATCTGGAGTGGATGCCCTTCAAACGACGACGACGACGACGACGCAAACCCAATAAATTGGTTAAATTCATGTCACTTAATAAAGGCGTAAAATTGAAATTCCACGCTCTGCTTGTGAAAACAAGAAAAATTCACAAATTTCCTAAAAAATGTCTATTTTACCAATTAACTCTTTTTTGGAGGCATCTAAAAATATTACCATTTTATTTAACAATTCACATTAGGAAAAGTCAAGAAATTCCAGAATATTATCTAAAAAAATGAAGTAATTAAAAACGTTTTTACAAACAGTACGTTTGTAAATCAAAAAATTAAAAACATTTTTACAAACGTTTAGGAGAATGAGATTAATTTGCAAAAGAAGTTTTATAATTAGTTATTATGTTCAGAGAAAGGTTTTTAATTACTTTTAATCCGTGAAAATTAGAAAAAATGTTTAACTTTACTAAGCATTATTCAGTTTCAGCTGCGGTTTGTGATAAAATGTACTGTCTGGCGTTACGTATTTATTTGGTTTAGGAATTTTTTCTTCTGTTATTAGGTATATATTTGCTTTTATTTATTTACCAGCCATCCTCCTCCATCTGTTTCAAGATCACAATAAACTTGATTTTTTCCACCTTTTCCAGATAATGTAATGTAGTAAACTCAACTTCTAGTATTACCAGCTCGGGAAACATCACGACAATTTAAAAATCTTTCGTCTACGTCACAAGCATTAGTTAAACAAAGAGTAGTTATAAAATTCAAGTCTATTTAATGCAATTTAGTACAAAATAAAAGCTGCTTCAACAATTTAATCATTATTTCAATTAATTAACAATTATTAGTAAGTTTATGTGGATCTGTAAAATTCTCTTAATATATACTTTAAAACCACGTTATATTGTAGTAGTAAGAAGAAAATTATTTAAGATTAATTGTTACCGATAATTTCATAAGGTTAACAATTAACAAAGTTTTATTTTTATTTTTTTACTTGTTTAAAAAAAATTTTGGAAGAGAAGAAACCTTTACAATCTAAAAAATTATAACAGACAGCAGCACTATTTTATTTATCAATTCAAATATTTAATCAATTTAGACAATTTTTCAAACGTTTTAGGCGTAACAATTAACCCTTTTCAAAAATCTTAAAATAACTAATTTAGCTAATCATAAATATTTATCAGAAACATTAAAATAATTAAATAAAATTGCAATCAGATAAATAATTTGCCATTAAAATTTCTGAATTAATGTTTAAGCATACGATAAGTTATTTTTATTATTTTGGACTGATAAACAAAACAATGGACTTTATAAGTCAAAATTAAAAATTAAACGTAGCCATTACGATAAAGTTAATGCTTTTAATTATAAAAACCAAAAAAAGGCAATAACAATAATAGCAAAATAGTAAAAACAACGCAAAATCTTTAATTACACCACCAGCAGGAAATAAATTAAAAAATATTTAACAAAAGACAAGCTATGCTTATTTATTTTCGAATTTTATTGTTATTTATTAAGGGAAGAATTTTCTTTTCTTTCGTGGGTTCTTGCTTCGTACGCGGAATTACATTTCTTTATAACTATAAATAACTTTAACTTAGGTTATTTATTTAAACATTCTTCATATGATTTGATATGGTCCTTTATTGCATTGTTGTAGGAAAAAATAAAATTAATGTGCTCCATAGCTCTGATGCTGAATTGCCTCCATGATGTACCAATATAGGTGACGTTTACACCACGTAAACAGCCGAATTTGGAAAGAATATTAGAGCACAGAGTAAAAAAATTAAGACTTTTAGAATTAAAAATAAAGCCAATGTATTTTAAAACATAATTTATTCAGAATGTTTGGGAATTGTGAAACTAATTGATGAAGCAAATACGAATTATTACCTAACAGAATAAAATATTGCAAAAATATACGTATTAAACAAAATGGAGATGCGCGTAACTCTAATATAAATTTGATACAATAGCAATTTTGGCGTATACAAAATTATAATGTACGTATACGAAATTTCGTTTAATACACATAACCTGTAAATTGAAAAAGTTATTTCCGTATAAAGACAAGCAACCCCATTTGCAGCAATTAAACGTCATATGTCAATTAAAATGTAATTGTGGAGCTTTTGGACAAACCGGCAGAAATCTGATCACCAGACTCAACAACCACAGCATTGATTAGCTACTTCGACAGCAAGTTGGAAAACACCAAGTTGACAATCCAATCCATAAAATCGACGTCGATAATTGTGCAATTTTAGGTTTTTCAAATCAATGGCAAAAACGTTTAATTGAGTTATTCATTAAAAAATTTAATCTATCTATGAAGATCAATAAACAATCCATTTTACGGTATTTATTTAATACTTAATGCTTCTTTATTTTATTTTAACAATAGTAGGGTACAGTAATTTTTTTTTTTCAAATTTCTTAAACCAGCTTGTTTTGCATGCGCCCAAATAGCCGTTGTATCAATTTAATTTTAAAGTTTTGCACTGATAATTCCGTTTTATTTAATACGTATATTTTTGCAGTATTTTATTCTGTTGCGTCAAAAATTCCCTAAATTTAAACATTCATATTTGCTTATTCAATTAATTAACAGATTTGCTGATGGAATGAGTTACGCTTCCAAAACGTCTGAATATGAATATGTTTAAAATATATTGTCTTTACTTTTTATTCTGAATTAGTTAAGTGGTCTGAATTTTATGCTTCACAGTTACGACATTTGTGATTAAAAATATTGGCGAATTTTCTTTGTTTTATATATTGGAAAAATATTAATATGAAACTCTTTTTTACGATGAATTTAATTTTTCTGAAGAATTGTTTTGAAGATATTCCGATGTATGGTATAGCAAATAAAAAATGGTTATTTATTTTCTATAAAGTTTTTTTAACGTTTCAATAAATCTAATAAATCTGAAATCTTTGTAAAAGTTTTTTATGAATTGCCTAATTTGATTAAATATTCAAAATGATAAATTAAATTTTGGTACTGTCACTTATAACTCTTTGGATTAAAAAAATTACGAACAAAACAAAAACATTTAAAACCACATAATTAGGTGACTCAATATTGTTGTACAACTTATTTGATTATGATCAGAACGGAAGCTTAACGTTATCTAATTAATGTTTATAAAAAAATATTATTATTACACATTAATGGCAAAGCTATGTATAGTTGATTAATTGTAGGGTTAATTTCGTGTACTGCGATATGAAACAATGCAATTAAAATCTAAAAATTTATAAAGCATTAAAATCATTAATACTAAGTTTGAAGAAAAGTTTATAACTAATACAATAATTGACTATAACTTACTAAACTTGCAATTTTTTTGAAAGTATTTATTGTGTAAATGTAATTACTAAATTGTATTTACGGCCATACAGTTAATCGCTGCAATATGCTACGAGAAAAAGAATTGTCTACACCTGTGGTTCCCAAAATGTTTTTCTAAAGCGATCCCAGTTTTTAAGAAAGTTAAAGCTGTTCACTTATTATTAAAAATACTCATCGCTTATTACAGACGTGTTAAAAATATTCAATAAAATTTACACTAATATAACTTATAAATAACACGGGCGCACTAGGGCTCCAAGTCAAAGATTAAATATAAGATTGAAGATTAAATAAAAAACTTTTTGCACCTGAACATTGACCATTATTATTTACGTATCCTTGATCATAACTACACTGGTTCGGTCCCGAGCAGTGGCTATGTTCAGCACAAGGTTGATTGTCACAAGTAACTGAAAGATAAACACAAGATGTACGTAAAATTATTTGCTTAAAATAGTCAGAGTTTTTTCTTTAATCCATGTTACTATTTACTGTTACAATTCATTATAAATTAAAACTTGATTTTTTAAAACTCTCTGACTGCTACAAATAAAATTACTTATGTTTCAAAAGCCAAATGTGGTTTAAAAATTTGAAATTGCTGAAATTAATTAAAAAAATGAAATTGATAAAATGACTGAAATTTTGCTTTATAGTGGACTTTAAACAACCAATTGCTACAATATTTTTAAATTTTATGAAAAACAAATCTTAAACATAATAAAGTTTAAATTATTAATGTATTTTAAAATGCATCTTGCGACTACATCTTGCAACTAATTCTTTAGAGTAAATGCTTAACAATAACAGATAACACAAGACTCCAATCAAAGAAAAAAGCTCCAATGTTATGGAGCAACTAAAATTTTTGCAATTTAAGAAACACAACATAATTCGATCGGGCCGGTGATAATGATGTAAGTTAGCAAAAGCAATAATCGCAACCCTAGTTGAAAAATAGGAAAATCAACTTTATTTTGATCTACTATTTTGCGCGGTCATGTCAGTTTTTGCTATTAAATGAATAATCATCAAATTTTTGAACAACTGTTAAAAAAAGTAAGTCAAAAAAAAATTTTACAACCAAATTCTTTTGAGATCAGCGTTTTGTCTAGTTTTTGAAATATGTGACCACAGCAAGTTATCTGCATTGTGTAAAAACAAGCCCAATAACAAGAAATATAAGCTAATTGCTTATAACGTGAAGCAAAACTGCTTGAACTTGGCATAATTAATATAATTTTGAAATAATATTTAAAGATGAGTTGTCAATCATTTTAAATCATTTAGTTGAAACATCCGCTAACATGATAAATTATTTGCAGAATTTTTATCAGTTTTTATAAAACTTTTTTAAAAAACGTATTGAATATATAAATATCATATCTATGAATTTATAAGGTGAATGATTCCAATATCTTTTTTTTCCGCGTACTTCAAGAATCTTAAAATAATTTAATGAATATTTTCTTTCTCATAATTTACAGAAATTCTAACAATTAATGGTTAGTCATAATTGCTCGGTTGAAAATTTTTTAAAATTTGTAAATGAACAAAATTGCAAGCTAGTTGACGAAGCGATTAAAGATAGCATATCTTCCTTTAAGCCTATTGCTTTCTTAATTAGAGAGCAAACAATTTGTATCAACTTCGAAATATACTTATTTTAATATATTTTCATCATTTTTAATACTTAAGTATATACTAATTAATTTAATAGTTTAGTTGTTGTTTATAAAATATTATTCAATTTGCTTACAATTTTGACAACCGATCATCGATCCAGTGAATCCTGAGTTGCAGCGACACTCACTAGGTAATACACATTCACCTCTATTATCATATGAAAACGCACCCAAACAAATTGCTAAACAACAAAATACAATGCAAATTAGTGTAGCGAATCAGTGTAGCAATTTAATGTAACAAGTCAGTGTAGCAAATCAATCCAGCTTAATGCAAGAGCAACTGACTCGTGATCAGATGAAATACAACTTTACTAGTTTACTGTTTTCGCAAAATATACAGTATGTTTATAGGATATATTGTAAAATCTTTAAAAACTTGAGACAGTGTATTTCAGTGCGTTAAGCAAAGGCAGAATTTTTAGCATAATATACAAAAAAATCTTTAACAACAAAAAACATTATAAATATTATGCAAATAAAAGTAACTCAATGCCTCGAGTAACCGTAATATAATCACTTTATTTTCCAAAATACAAAAGAATTGTCCGTTTTAACAGCACAAAAAAAATCTGAATGTGTCATCACTATGGTTTGTAAAATTCATATAACTATTCAATTATAAGTAGCTTTGTTTAACTCTCGCTATGATGGAATACTTTTTTTGATATCAAAAATTAAAAAAGCAATTAAAAAATCATTAATTAATAGCAGGAATAATCATCATTTTAGCATAATTGTCAGCAGTGGTGTGCAAAACCCATTACTTTAAGTTTTAGGTGAAACATCTCTCTTATAAATTTAAGAGAAAAATGATAAAAATATGAAAAATATTAATGCTTAATTGAAAATTACTTTCAAGTCTTTAGTTTTTTTGCTTTCAGCCATTTTGTCATTTATTTTCAGTTATCTTTTATCAAATTTAATTTTTTTTCTTCTTGATTAATTTTGTAATTTAACAATTAAGCTTAAGTTGGATTTCAAATAAATTTTTGGGTTCAAATTGGGTTTGGGCTCAATATAATAGACCCACCTTTTACAACTTTACAATGATTGATGGTAATTAAAGCATTGCAAATTTTCAATTTGAAATTTTATGAAAGATAAAGCTCCGTAGCCCATCGAAATAATAAAAATTAATAACATAAGATAGTGTTTAAAAAAAAATACAAATTGTAACCCAAAGTTAAAATCGTGGCAAAATTTTTAAAAGATGATTTACAATTTTACTTTTTGCAAAAAAAGATTATATATGCCGCAGAATATAATCTATTGAGAAAGAAAGTTATTGGGGAAGGTCCAGAAGTCAGTAAAATAAATACTTTTCTAAACCAACGCTTCAATCCAATTAAAATTCTCAAAGCATTAAGCGCAGAAAACTGTACAAGCTTTGTTATCCTCACGAGCATGATTAAGAAGCATGAAAGAGTTACTCAGATTGCCAAAAACAATTCGTAACAACCACAGTCGACCCAAAAACCATTTGTTGCAGTTGCAAGCCAAACACAGCTTCTTGGTTTTTAAAATAATGAACTAAATTTGAATTAAATCTTTACTTAATCTAAACGACTCAGTAAAACTTATTTTTGGTTTCTGTCTCTTATTGCAATTGTTTTGAATCTTAATTTAAAATTCTTGTTTTTATTATTTTTTCAAAATAAAACAGAGCCAAATTTAATGTATTTCGATCAAAATATTAAGCACTTAGAAAATTTAATGTTATAAAAGTTCAATAAAATGAATAACGTTAACATTTGGTTAAGTTAATTTAATCAAAAAGTTAATTCTTAAGCTATGAAAAAACAAAATATTTAGGGACGCCGGAAGCAAAAAGGCAAGGGAGGCAATTGCCTATGCATTTTGACCCCTTCAAATTTCCCCCTTTCCTTTTATAAAAAGAAAGAGTGCAGATGGGCGGATAGAGAAGAATTGGGTTAGGTTTGCTCCTACAATCATAGAAATTTGTCAAAAATATCAGATCGATTGAAGGTAAAGGTTTTTTCTCTTTGGTTTTATTCACCTAAATTCAGGATGAAAGTAGCGATTATGAACACAATTAAAAGTGATGACCATTATTTTTCGTCTTCACCTTATATTTGGGACAAAAATAGAGATTTTAAAGACTGATTGGAAGTGACAACTTTTTTTTATTCATCGTGGTTGAGTGCCGTGGAAGTTTCCTGCAAGTCCGGAGGATAACAATAAAAATAAAATGAAATGAAAATCAATAGAGTTTTGCGCTGAAAGCGGTCGCGATACTAAGTGGCAACTCTGTAAAAGGCACAATTTTAAAAAATAAGGTGCCTTTTTCTGAATTTTGCCTCTCCTGCCAAAACAGCTTTTTGCCCCGAAAATGCTAAAACAAAAAATTTAACTTTTCTAACACAAATAAAACACAATTTATGCCAATAAAAAGATATGTTAAGCCAAAGTTAAACCAATTAACAGGATTTTTTTCTTTGTTTAAATAATTTTTTGCCTATCCAAAATTGTTGTGTAATTACGAATTTATAAGTTCTTTTAATGGCTGTTTTTGAAGACAGACCGTTTTAGTTTGAAGCTAAAAAGCATTTTTAAATTTAAAGTTTTTATTGATTTATTGTGTTTGCATAAGCTTAAGTTGATGAGCATATAAATATTGAAATCGATTTTTTTATGGATGCAATGAATTGAGTTTGAACTGTTGTGCTATAATAAGTAACAAAAATAAATTCGATTCCGCTTAATGAATGTCACTAGATTTTAATAGTTTCATGAGCTCGTATACTTGGCAGAACGAGGTTGGATTTACTGTTCTTCGCTAACGAATTCAGCGTTTAAAAAAGAAATTGTCCAGGGTTGGTTTTGAGAAGGTCAAAAATATTTAACTTTAAATCGGAGAATTTAAAGTAAAAAAGAAATTGTCAATAAATCGAATTTAACTACATTACTATTTCCATATTGAAGCGTTACATTATCAATGCGTAAATATGTTATCTGTGTCGCTGCCATTAATGCTATATTTGTAACTTTAAGTTGAAAGTAAAAGTAGAAAATTTGTGAACGTTTTATTTTTACTTAAAAACTTTGTTTAATAACAAAGTAGATTATTTTGAGTTCCGTGATCAGAAATTAATTAAAAGCAACTTATTTCTGAAGTTTGAGGTTGAAAAATATGTTGATGTTGAATCCTGTGCCACTGAACCTAGTAGATTTTTTGCGTTTTTTATCTTTCAAAAGCATTGTTAAAAATAAAACAATCACAAAAACTTAATTTCTTAAAAAGTAAAAGATAATGGAAAGATTTCAAACAATCACTCTTAAATTATTCAAAGAAATGTTACAACAATTTTCTTGATTGAATTGGACAATCATTAGAAAAGTTTTGGCGGGAAAAAATAAAAAATTTTTGAATTAACTCTTTTGATAATGTAAAATTTAAACCAAAAATTTTCAAATCTAAACTTAAAAAAAACATTAAATATGGAAAATATTGTTTTCATCCTTGTTTTTCAAAAAAATTAGCTTTCTCAAACATTAAAAAACTTTCAATAAAAATAAATTCTTTTTAATCTAAGTTGTTTAAAATAACACTCTAATTTGTTGATTTTAAAACGCTACACAGTAACTTATTGACTTGACTTAACAAAACATCATTTTTACTATAAAAATTAAAGAATGAAATTTTTCTCTTTAAAATAGCTGTTAAATAGCGATTTATAAAATTTGTAACGCCAATACTTCTTTGAACAGTCATATGTACGTAATTATTACTTGAAATATTTTATATTGATATAGACTTGGTTTTGGTTTATGTTTTAACGAAATTATTATTGTAGGTAAACAGTGCCATTAATATCAAAAAGTAGGAAAAATTAACACATAATTTTTTTCATTATTTTTTATTGGCTTAGATTTGTATATTTAAACATCAATTTTAAAATGTATCCGCTTAAACATTACATCCTATTATATGAAAATTTTCCAAAGGAGAATGGACGAAAGTGTGGATTTCTATCGGAACTGGATTGAATATGAACATGGATTTGGAAACTTAAACGGGGAGTTTTGGCTCGGTAAAGACATAACAAGTAATTTTTTCCGAATAACAAATACATTCTATTATAATTTTTAATTATTGATAATTGAATTCAAATTGTTAAATCTTTTTTGATAACTTTTTACAAAAAATGTTTGCTGCTTATTAGTTTTTAAAACATTTGCTATTGGAATTCAACTTTAAAAGTTTCATTTTCTTAGTTTTTGAAAAAAACTCAAATTTTTGCTTTAAAAAAATTGGAATTGAATAAATTGATAAAAAAATTTATTTTAAATAACTTTAGTATAATCATTATTATGGACTTTTAAATAGATTTTAAAAACCTACTTATTAATTTCAAGTACACTTTAAATTTTTGCACCTTTTTTGAGAAGAATTATCAAATAATTTTTCTTAAATTACTGTATAAAAAAGCTAATTTAAGTCTGCATTGTCACATAAAACAATATTGTGAATTTTATTTAAACTATTAAAAGTTTAAGCTGATACAGCTGGGCATTTTTTAAAATTTAATTATAAGAAACGCTTTTACGGAAAAAAGATGGTTAAGCATCTAGAGCTTCGGTTTGGCGTGTGTGTGTCACTCTTTTTAGTGCAATTGATAGAAAATAATGGCGCAAGTACTTTCTGAATTAAAAAATAATTTCACAAAATTTTGGATATTATCATTTCTTTTCCAGTCAAAATAGAGTTATTGTTAAAGTCGATAAAATTTTTCCAAAAAAAAAAATAAACAATACATATAAAAATAAAAATGTTTGTTTTCATCAGAGGCATTGGTTTGTTTAGCCTGATATCAAGAAAAGTGTTGGTTAATGCTTTCAAAAATTGTAAAATTGTTACTCCTATGCTATAGTCGCGTATACAAGTCAATGGGGCTTCCACAATAAGCGTGAGCTAAGTCACTCAACCTGGCCTTTAAAGCAGCAAGCTGCTCTTTAGACCGAGGTTTGTGATGGACGAGTTGAGCGTAGAGTACTTCAAAGTCAGCTAGTATTTTTTCACGTTTGACACAAGTGGGCGGTAAACAAAAAGAAAGTCCGTGGGACAATACAAACCGTTTAGTGTCTGATAGTTTGTAGTCGGACAAGTTTACGATGTTGTTCCGCTTAAAACTTGTCTGGTTAAATTCTAATTCTGTACCACCAAATGTTTATTCAAATATTTCTGTCAACGGTACAGTGATCAGCAGCTCAAATGCTTGAACAAGTTGATCAAAACACGTGGAAGAATCCGAACTCTTCTAAAACAGCCTTTCTTGAGGCTAACATTTCTCAGCGAACTTTACCGAAGTCGGTTAGATTTCGCGTTGAAAAGTTGCGCGCTACCGTAAGCCCGAACATCGAGCGAGCTTTCATGCACGATGAAATTGAGAAAAACCAGTCAATGGCTGCTTTTCTCAGAACTAAATGTCGCTCACTGTGGCAAGAAGCTAGACAGTTTTTGTCTTTCTTCGACCTGGTACGATTCTGTCATTACCTGTCAGTCATAGATGAACAAAAAGAAGCCGTCAACCAAAAGAAGAACAGCAACAACCTACGTCTTCTTTTTCAACATCGTTTTGGCAACCAGACAAGTTTCAAGCAGAACAACATCGTAAACTTGTCCGACTACAAACTATCAGACACTAAACGGTTTGTATTGTCCCACGGACTTTCTTTTTGTTTACCGCCCACTAGTGTCAAACGTGAAGAAATACTAGCTGACTTTGAAGTACTCTACGCTCAACTCGTCCATCACAAACCTCGGTCTGAAGAGCAGCTTGCTGCTTAGCTCACGCTTATTGTGGAAGCCCCATTGACTTGGGTGATTTCCTCATGACAAAAGAGTGTTTTCAGGCCATCAAGTCCCTTCGAACGAATGAAGAAATTCTTATAATAAAGCCTGATAAAGGTGTTGGCGTTGTCATCCTTAACAAAAACGATTACAACGACAAGATGAAGACGATTCTTAATGACACGACCATATTTCTTGATCTTGGACCAGTCACCAACAAAGACAACACCGCTAAAATTGAATCACGGATACAACGACGGTTACTACAGCTGAGAAAAGATACCTAATTTCTAAGCAAGTTTACGAAGCAATCCGACCCACTGGCTCTCAGCGACCGCGCATGTATGGTCTTCCGAAAATAGACAAAAAGGACGTACCCTTACGTCTGATTTTGTCTATGACTGGATCGGCCCAACATCAGCTAGATAAATGGCTTACTTCTCTTCTTCAACCTGTTCTCCAAAACCTTTCCTCTAATTGTGTGTCTGATTCTTTCACCTTTGTAAAAGAAGTCAAAAAATTTACCTTTTCTCCTTCCTCTGTCTTTCTTTGTTCTTTTGATATTTCCAGTCTCTTCACTAATGTTCCGCTTGCTGAAACCATAGAAATCTGCGCTGATACCCTTTACAATGACGACTCAATGGCGCCATCCTTTCCACGCAACAACTTTGTCGAATTAATGCAGCTAGCCACCTCCTATTTCGAATTTAGCTTCAATAACAACATGCATCGACAAATCGACGGCGTCGCTATGGGCTCACCGCTTGGTCTAGCAAACATTTTTGTTGGCTACCAAGAAGCAAAACTTTTCAATATTGCCAAAAGACCGTTGGTGTACTTCCGGTACGTTGATGATACTTTCGCTGTATTCAACAATGAAAAAGACTGCAACACTTTTTTCATTCAGCTCAACTCCCTTCATCCCTCACTTCGCTTCACCTATGAAAAGGAATCTAATCACTCTCTCCCTTTCCTTGACGTGTTGGTAGAAAGGCATGATTTAGAATTTCTAACTTCAGTATACAGAAAACCCACCTTCACTGGCCAATATCTACGTTGGAACTCTTAGTCCCCAGAAACGGAAAATCAATCTAATTGATACTCTCGTTCACAGAGCTTTTATGATTTGTTCTAAAAGCAAACTGGACCAAGAGCTTGGCAAAATTCGTTCAATTCTTTTGAAAAATGGCTACCTGGAACGTGTAATCAATTCGGGTTTTAAGCGAAAACTTCAACAACTAAATTCTAACCCGGTCCACACAGTAAAAAAGTGCCCTGTCTACCTACACATCCCATGGATTGGAAGCGTCTCGATGAAGTTCGAAAAGCAGATTATGTCTGCTGTGAAACGCTGCTTTTTCTCCGTAAAACCACGTGTTATTTTTAACACCCGACAGCTCCTTCCAGCGATTAAGAAAGACGTGTTACCTTCCCATCATCACAGCAATGTTATTTACCAGTTTTTGTCCCACTGCGATAGTCGGTACGTTGGTCGCACGTCTCAACGGCTAGAAGAGCGAATTAAACAACACGTTCCTAGATCCATCACCAATCTTCGTGCCTCGGCCAACCGCCAAAGTCTTTCCCTCTCTTGCAAGAACAATACACGCCCACAACAATTTCACGAATCCGCCATTGGTCAACATCTTCTTGACAACGCCCAATGCGCCCTTCATTACAGCAACAAAAAATTTTCTATTCTCGCTCGAGTTCGCTCTTCCTTTCACCTTTCTGCTCTTGAAGCGACTTTCATTAAATCTCTCAATCCCCTTCTGTGTAAGCAAAAAGAATTCGTCTACTCTTTGAAAATTTCTTAATCTTTTCCCTCATTGGCTAACTTCTTTCAGCCAATGAGAACTCTACTTTCTCCCTTTATAACTTAGTTCAGTTTCAATTCTGCTTCATTCTGACGATTTCCCCTGAAGAGTGTCAGATGAAAAGCTTTGTGAAGAAAAATCTTTTACTTCACGCAATCTTTAAAAAGTTATTCAAAAAAGATACGCAAAAATAAAGCACTTGCAATTTTCTAAAAATTATATGGAATATCTATACAGAATGTGGCTCATTAAACAAAATTTTTCCTGAACTATAAATTTCCAAACAATAAAAAATCACTACAGCGTAGGAGTGACGAAAGGTTTTTAAATTATTACAAAATTTTATAAAACAAGCATTTGCTTTTACATATTTTTAAAATTATAAAATTTCTCGTATAGCTTATTTAACTATTTATAATTTTAATTATATTAAATACCATTAAAGTAAACACTAAACCTATACTTGCTGCAATCGTATATTTTCACGTTTTAAGCAATGACATAACACCTCATGAAAAAAGTAAAATCTAAATTTTGAAATCAAAATATGTAGGAAAAATGTCTAAAAACATATTGTTTTGTAACAAGCTATTGCTAACTAATAAAATATTTAAATATAAGGACTTTCAAAATAGTATATCTATTAAGGCTTAGTTCATATTTTTTTAATGAACAATTTACGACAACTATTTGTAAATGCTCAGAAGTTGAGTAATTGATGACAAGAAAACGTATACAGTAGAATATTGTAAAATGTGCTAATTACGTTTTTTATTTGAAGCATTTTAATAAAATTTATTGTAAAATAATAATTGAATAAAAAATACTATTTACTACTGTTCTCTTTTTGGAGAAACTATTTTTTCCTTTTAAATCCTAAAATTGAATGAACAAATGAACAAATTAAGCAACTGGATTGCATATAGGTTTGGATTTGTTGCATGCAATTACTACATCAGGTGGTTTGTATCAACTTCGTGTGGATCTTGAAGATTGGGAAGGAAACACAGCTTTCGCTACTTACAGGTTGGTGATTTGAATCTGAGGAGTTAATTGAAAAACACTGTTCGTAAAGTGCGAGTCAAACACTCATTATGGCTTGTTACAGTTTTTTTCTCTTGGATGAAATTTGATAACGTCACGCACATCACTGGCTGACTTCATTCTGTTATTAAAATTGTAGTTTATTTCGAGTGACGTAGCGCGTCGGATGTATTTCAAATTGCTGCTTAATTCTTTTTCTCGAGTGTTTTTGACGTAACATTTGATTTTTGTTTGACAATCTTGTGAATCAGATATTTCGAAACAACTCTTTAAGTAGCTAATATTTGGGGCTCTGAAAGAGTTAATCAAACGACAGTTGATTGAAACGTCAGTTAAGTGAACAATGATTGATTTAATTGTGCAAATTTTTATGATTCAACCATCTCTTTGTTATTTAAAATCAGATTTATAAACATAAGAGTACAACTGTAAAAAGCTTTAATCCCATATTTCCCATTATACAGTTTCGATCAACTATCAGTTTAGGTTTATTTGGTTAAAAAATGGTTGAGAAGTAGTTGAATTGGGCAATAACTGCAATACAGTATATAGTTAATTATATTTGTCTTATTTTCAGAAACGTCAGAACACTGTTTGTTTATAAGACACTGTTAATAAAGTGCAATCGTGCTGTCGTACTGAATATATCAAAAGTAGCTTACTTGTCAGCCTAATCCAACCCAATTAAATAAAAGTTTTATTTAGCAAATAAAGAATAAACTACTAATTACAAAAATGTTTAATAAATAGTTAATGTAATTTGCATGCACAAGTGAAAATTTGCCACAAACCAAAAGTTGACTTCTGATAAAATCATCGTAACAGAAACCAGGACTTAGATTAGAAAAATGTTTTTTTTAAGTTTTAATAAACTTCAGTAATTACAGCTTTTGGAAGAAAAATTTAATTTAATACAAAATTAATTGGAAAAAACTGATGGTTTTAGAAAAACAAAGATGTTTTTAACATGACGTCTGCAATACTTCCATGTGTTGCAAAATTTAGTTTAAAGACGGTTCAAATTAATAGCGCAATTTTTCGCTACAGTTTTAAAAATTTCATTTTTGACTTGCTTTTTACGCAACCGCTTTCAGTATGAACCAAACTAAAAAGTTGGAATTTTTAAACTTCAACCTTTTTTGACCAAGCACAAACAATTTTGCACAAGATCAGAATTTGAAAAATTCTGGTAAAATAATTTTATATTTTATGAAAGTATTTATGAACAAAATAATAGATTTTTAATTTGTATAACTCTGATATTGATCTAGTTCTCTCTTTTATTTGCAGAAATGTAGATTACAGTTCCGGCATAAAAATTCTTTACAAAACTTTGATAAAAAATCCACACTTGCATTTGATTTATCTATACGCAAAAAACCTTGTTTAACAAAACGTCATAAGCCACTGTCTGGCTACCACTTGTTGTTGATTTCTCCGTAAAAATTTTTTGTCAATTTAAAGACTTTTTACCGACAATACAGTATACATAAACCAATTTAATTTGATTATTGCACCAAAAATCGAACAATTGTGATTCAAAAAATCTTAAATTTTAGCAATTATCACATAAAATATGAGAACTAAATAACATCTGTAGAAAGATTTATTTTTATCTATTTGGTTTAGAAATTTTTCCGTTGGAAACTCCCAATCAAACTATTGGCTCAATGTGCAAAGCTACAATTGGACTGCAGGTAAATTTATTTTAAATCATTTAATTACACTGTGATAGTTTTTTGCTGTAATTATAGAAAATTTTTTAATCCAGAATAAAACCATATTATAAGAAATACAGTTTTCTCGGGCAAAAATTTTATATTTTTACATAAATTAAAATCGTTTCTTAGTAATGCACTTTTTGTCTTGGAATTGCAGTGATCTCTAAAAGAAAAATATTTTGATTCTTTTCTCCAGTAAAATAAGGAAATTTCTGTGGCCCACATGAAATTTTCTTTGCCCCATTTTAGCCATGTGGCGATAGGTTAGAACCACTGGCATAGAGGATTGAATACTCTACTAATGATAGTTTGTTGGTTTACATATCAAAGTCACCAGGTAAAACTGTATTATAAAGACGTAGTATTAAAAGCAAGAGGGAGCGAGTTCTGAAAATCTCTGGCGTTTCTTTCTACTTGAATAAGTTCTGATCGTATCTTAGTAAACAAAACGTTTTATCAAGGCTAATAGGCCTTCAGCTAACAAAAGCTTATAATATATTTATTAATGGCTGCAGTTACCAGAGCCAGATACAAATAATAAAGGCGTTTCTTGAAAATAAAACAAAACGTTACAACGGTCCCAAACTTAATCAATTACATACAATAAACTTAATTGCCTTCAACTCATCTGCCCAAACAGAAACGCCAAGGATTACAAAAGAACAAAATCCCAAATTAATGTACAAGGCACAATTACATCAGGCAAAGGCACTTAACACGATCACTAGCTCGCCAAGAATTCAGGTGGCGGGTGCGTAAATAATACAATACAGAAGTCAATTTGAAACCACAGCGAGCGCTAACAGTCCCCCCAAAAATTTAGAAATGACCATCAGGTTAATTGTTTGTAAAAAAAGCATTGCAGCGGTATCAAGTACGTACAAAGTTATGTCGCGGTAGGAACAAAGGGTAGCAGTCATAAAAAACAAAATACAAACATTAACACAGTCACACTATAATTATTGTTCATTGGAAGCAGATTTCAGGAGCACCAGCTCGCGAACACAACCATCGGACAAGCAAACCGCAGCACAGCGAACTCTCCCATCTGGGTAGTACTTTAAACTCTCGACCATCGCATATGTTTAACGTCGAATAGGTGGAGTGGTAGGATTGTCCAGCAAGATGAAGTTACCACTTTTGAAATTTCGTTTATTGCCACGCCATTTTGATTTTTTTGTAGCGAATGTATGTAGCGGCTAGTCCGTTTCTGTCACCACTCTTAATAAAGGCGGTGGGTGTATTGATGTCCTCCGTTATCTATTGGGTTTAGTATTTGGAATTTTTTGTTGTCTATTGGGCTATTGGTTAAAATTGATTTTTCGTGATGATTTAGTTGGTTTTAATAAAAAATTTTTAACTTTTGTTTTCTATATTAAATATTCGGCACATTGAAATTTGACAGATTTTATTAATGAATTCGTGCATCGTTATTGGATTTAAGTAATCTGCTTGAGAAAAATTAATCAAATTGTTAGTTTCAAGATGCCAAATTAGTTTCTTGGCGACAATCATTTCTATAATCTTGCATAAATTGCTCTTTAATGAACTAGGGCGATATGATAAGGGGCAGCGAATTGGTTTATTTGGTTTGTGAATTGGTGTGAATATAAAATGAAGCAAATTTTTCAGAATTTTACCTGTAAACCAAATTTTGTTGAAAAATCAGACAAATGTTTAAACATTTCATAGCAAATTTAATTACCACGTGGACTTGTGTTTTTGGTTTTACAAAGGGACGATTTAAATTCGTTGACGTTAGCTGGAAATTTAAGCGTTTTCTTTCCAGATGATTTCTCCATTTCTCATCATTCTGAAAAGAAACATGTTAGTGAACGGAGGTGTGTAATTTTGTGCAGGTGAGTGAAACTCAAGTTGCGCTGTTTTTAAATTTTTTTAACAAGACGATTCAGGTCTTAATTAGAATTTATTGTAGTTTTTTTTTTTTTTTTGTAAGAAATAAATACAAGTATGGCACAAATTGGATATAATCATTAATACTCTCAATAATATGAAAAAAAAACTTGATGGTATTGATAAGAAAATCACTACAAACAGTAAGAAATTAATAGAGACTGCAAGCAAATTAAACTTAAGATGCGATGACATTGAAGATCAATTAAACCACACAGTTGATTTAAACTTGTTAGAAGCTTTAAAAATAAGGTTGAATCATGTAGAAGATTCGATTGAACTAAAAAGTAAAAAATTGGAAACAGTTACTGGTCAAATTTTACAATTAGAAGGTCATTTACCCAAATTAAAAGCAGAAATGGAAATGGATCTCTTAGCCAAAGAATTATATGACAAAAGGTTGAATATATTAATTCATAGCATTGATGAAAATATTGACACAGCTTGGGAAACTAGAACAGAAACAGAGAAAAAAATTAGAGAATTTTTGATTCAAGCTTTAAAAATTCCTTTATCACATGCTATTGCAATTAGTGAAACACATCGGCTGCCGCAGCATGTTGTCACAAAGCAGGACGCGACCAATTATTGTCAAGTTGACAAGTTACAACAATAAGAAATTGATAATGACGTCACTTAAAAACCTCAAGCAATATAAATCAAGAATTTATCCAGAATGCAATAGTGTTTACGTAACTGACCACCTTCCACGTGCTTTAATGCAACAAAAAAAGATGTTACTTCCTGCATTTAAAAACGCCAAGAAACTTGGTAAAAAGGTAAGATGGAAAATTGAACAATCAAGTTATTGCCTGTGTATAGATGAAGTAAAATATTCCAAATAAATAACTTCTTTAAAAAAAATTCATGAAAAATGTTTATATGTCCTTTGTCTTGTTTTATTTTATAATTATTTAAGTCAGCGTATTTTTTTGTTTCTTAATCGCATGCTGTTTATTCTTTGGTTACTACAAGTAGAAATGCTTATTCTTTTACGGGTCATACAGTTCGCCCCACTAGCTTCAACAAATCTAAATTTGATAACATAGTTGATAATTTTGAGCAATTACTTCCCAATAACATTCAATCCTGTCTCTTGTGTGATGTTTCATTGAACAATATTGTATACGATAAATCCAATAATTTACTTATTATGCACCTTAATATCTCTTCTTTGCAGAAACATATTGATGATTTGCTTGAATTTTTAGTCCGTTTACCTTAAAGGCCAAATGTACTATGCATTTCTGAAACGCGTATAGTTGATGTCCCCTCAATTAACATTTCTATTCCTGAATATAAATTTTTAAGTTAATTCTCCAACAATAGTAGGTAGTTTGGAACTATATGCTTTGCAAGACTTAAAATGTGAAATTACTAAAGAATTTTCTATTAATGTTGATGGGGTTAATAAATTATAGGCTGAAATTTCAGATAGAGAAACTCATCAGATAGAGAAATTTCAGATAGAGAAACTCTAATGTAAAACGTTTAATTTGTTGTGCTTATAGACACCCTTCGCAAAAAAATTTAGAATATTTTTTCAATAACCTAAACAATTGTTTATTAAGTCTTAATTCAAAACGTAAAATTTTTTACATTCTTGGTGATATCAACATCAATACATTGTGTGATTCAAGACAACTTAATTATTCTAAAATGTATGAATTAATTTTAAAAAGCAATAATTGTTACTTGATTATTAACAAACCAACTCGTCTAACAAAGCGTTCTATAAAACTTCAATCAATCATATTTTAACAAACGATTTCGATTTAAATATTATTCCTGGCATTATAAATTACCATATTTTTGACCACCTATTTGTCTTCGCTGTCTTGCAATTAAACAAATTTTATAATCTAGATAAAAACAAAAAACAGTTACTAACCCAAAGAAATTTCGAAAGATTAAATATTTTAATGCTGCTACTTACCGTGACAACCTTGACTGTACTCTTCATTACTATATGAATCCCTTACCTGTCATTACCCCATATAATTACATGTCAGAATTTGAGGCATTTAGCAAAGCAATATTACAAATTAATAATAAACATATTCCAATCACCACTGTAAGTAGAAAGCAAAAACATTTAATGTCAAAACCCTGGATTACAAAGGGGCTGTTTGTTTCAATTCGCCATAAGCAAAGCTTGTACAAAACTCATTTTAAAAGCAATAATATTGAAAAGATAATGTTTTTCAAAAAATACTCTAATAAACTTACACATTTAAAATATATATGTAAAAAGAGATATTTTCATGAACAAATTAGTAACAACGCTAATAATCCCAATCTTGTTTGGAAAACATTAAAATTTATTTTGTCTTCCGTAAAAAGTAATGATAATTCAACAATCAACCTAAAGGTAAAATGGTAATTATTATGATAAACCAGATGAAGGTGTAGAACATTTCAACGACTTTTTTGTTAACATCGGACAAAAATTGGCAAATCAAATCTCTTCATCTGAAACTTCACAATGTAAATCTTTTTTCAATGATAAAGTGAAAAACATGATTTTTTAGAACCATCAAAAGTTAACGAAATTCTCAATATAATAAATTCGTTAAAATCAAAAAAATGTTTTGACGATAATGTTATTTCTTCATATTTTATAAAAGTGGCGGGTGATATTTTAGCACCTTATTTATCATATTTTTTCTCTTTATTTTTTGGTTTTGGAATATTTCCTGACTTTTTAAAAATTGCTTCCGTTACACCCATACATAAAACTGATTCAAAGTGCAATATGGCTAACTATCGTCCTATTTCTATATTGCCGTGTCTCTCTAAAATTTTAGAAAAATTGATCAAGGATAGATTAATGTCTTTTATTAATAAGCATAATATTTTATATCCTTATCAATATGGTTTTCGAAAAGATCATTCATCTGGCCATGCTGTTTTAGATATAGCAACTATTGTATATGATACTATTAATGATAAAAAACTTGCATGCTTAGTCATAATCGATTTGAAAAAAGCTTTTGACATTGTCTGCCACGAAAGATTATTATTAAAATTGAATAATTATGGTATTAGAAGTAATGCATATGATTTATTTAAAAGTTAGGGTGGCTTTACACGATCAAGTTTTTTGCAGAAAAAATCTTACCTCAATATTCTATCTGTGTGTAAAGTACCGCGCAAGATTATTGAGCAAGATTGGTGGCAATATTGCGCAATAAAAATCTTGCCACGTGTAAAAGCGCTTTTCAAGAAAAAAGTGCGTCTTGCTGCAATAATGCTAGAAATAGAGCGAGGTTCTATTTTCCAGCAAGATTTCAGCAAATTTTCGGTTGAAAATGCCTTCGTGGTTGACAGACGAAGTAAAGACGTTAATAAGTGAAGTTGAAGGCAGGCATTCTATATGGAATGTCTATAGCGACGAGTATAAAGACCGTGTAAAGAGAAGTGATGCATGGAAGGAAATTGCAGAGGTGCTTCAACGAAATCAAGTAGAGGTAATTTATGGGGTTTCTTTAAGAAGTCACCGTAAGCGTTTTTTGTATGTGAAACTAATCTGGATCCCCTTGCTATTATTATTGCTTCATGAAGATTATTTTTCTCTAAGTGTCTTTATTCTATCCTGATGCTGAAAGATGAATTCCGAGTTAGTTTCACGCAAAAACATTGCATACGGTGACTTCGTAAAGAGAACCAATTTTTGTTAAATAGTATATATCTTTCTTTTTTAAAAAAAATTCTATATTCTTTCTTAAAAAAAAAAAAATTAACGTACAGTACCTACTTCGTTTTAAAGGTACACCGACCACGCACAATTGACGTTGTGCGTGTAATAACGTATATTGTTTAGCCCAGTGGTTTTCAACCTTTTCTGTACCGTGGCCTATTTTTCAACCCAAGTTAACTTCACAACCCACTTTGGAATTAAATTCCCATCCCAAAATCATAGTGTTCTCTAAAAAAAATCTTCATGTGGTTGACAGCACGGGACGCCAAAAAAATACCTAAAAAATGGGACGGATGGCAAGCCTAATTATACATATATATTATACATATTGCTTTCATTTTGATTTATGCTCCCTGGCCCACAGGTTGAAAACCCCTAGTTTAGCCACTGTTTCCTATTTCGCAATCACTTTTTCAATAAGAACTTCAAAACGTAATACCTTGATGGCAAATAAAATTGAATTAAATTGAATACATAACATAGATCGACCTGAAAAAAAAATTTTATTCAACAGTATGTGATATGAAACACATGGCTTTTTCTTGCTCGAAGTATTTCGAATATTTCAACATTAAAAACTGATAAATTGAAATAAAATGAAAACGAACCACAGGTTTATTTAAACCAATCGTGAGGAAACCAATGCAATAGATACGTCGGCAATATTGCTGAAATATTGCGGAACGAACATCGTGTAAATACATCAGCAAGTTTCTTGCGCAAAAATCGCAGACATTTCTTTCTGCAAGAATTTCAGACAGAAAAAAAGCTCGCCGTGTAAAAGCTCGCGAAATACTTGCCGCAAGAAACTTGATCGTGTAAAGCCAGCCTTATTTAATTAATCGATATCAATATGTTCGCATCAATAATAATTTGTCAACATTAAAGCAAACAAAATATGGTGTTCCACAAGGATCTATTCTTGGTCCACTACTTCACATTATATACGTTAACGATTTTTCAAATGCAATTAATTGTAATTCTAAACTATACGCAGATGACACTTGTTTAATAATTAAAGAAAAAAGTATTGATTCTATTCGTTTATCAATAAATGAAGAATTAGTTAAAGTTAACCAATAGATAAATGCAAATCAACTTACAATAAACTCTAAAAAGTTAACATTTCTTTTAATACAACCTACTTTAAAAAACTTACCGCTAAACCTTGAAATTAGGTTTAAAAACCATAACATTTCTTCATGTGAACATGTCAATTGCCTTGGAATTAATTTAGATCAATATTTAAATTTCAAACCCCATATTAGCATATTTGCAGTAAAATGGCAAAAAGTGTTGGAATATTGTGGAAATTAAGAAAATTTTTGCCAAAGAAGACTCTCATTTCCTTATATTACGCTTTTGTACAATCACATTTATTGTATAGCATTGTGACTTGGGGACCAAGTATTTTGTCAAATACCTTAAATCAATTCCAATTGCTTCAAAGTAACAACATTAGAGCCATTGTTGGTCTGAAGAAATCTCATCACATCGCTTCTTCTTATCGTGACTTAAAAATTTTAAAATTTAAGGATCTTTGTAATTTTAAAATAACTAATCTAATGTTTTTATATCATTATTCTCGCCTGCCAATTACGTTTGATATTTATTTTGTGACTTCTGCCACTGTACACAATTACTCTACTAGAAGTTATCATTCTTTGAAATATTATATTCCGAAATACAAACTTGCTAGATTACAAAAGTTGTTTAAATAAATTGGAGTAAAAATATGGAATAACATTGATTTAAATATTAAATTACTTTCGTTTAATAAATTTAAAGAAAATTACAAAAAGCAATTACTGTTACAATATTAATTTTGATTTCATATCTTAATAATGACCATAATAATTTTTTTTATTTTTATTCATTTTGCTCCACGCTCTACTTTTGCTCAACACTCTACTTTTGCTCCACACTCTTTTTCTTTTTTTTGTTGTTTTGAGGACAATTACATAACATTCCATTAAAATATAATAACGCCTTTATTTTTCTATAGGGCTGCTTAACCAGAAGACGGTAATTGGTCACTTCGCAATCTCCCGATTGAACGCGAAAACATTATTTAGTCTTAATCAAATTTTTATGTTAAATATATTGTCTTTCTTCATTTATTGTTTACGTAATTGTGTGGCATTTTTTTTACGCGAAACAATCAAATAAAATACTTCTCTCTCTCTCTCTCTCTCTCTCTCTCCCTCTCTCCAGTAAATTAGTAATATCCTGTCTTTGTAAAATAAACACTAAAGAAAAATTATTTGTTGAGCTTGTCAAATAAAATTATTTAGCAACATATTAGCTTTTTCATGATTAATTTTTGCTGTTGTTGAGCCGTAATAAGCGTACCAATGCTAAAATTTTTTGAATGTCCGGAAAACCTTTTGATAGTTTTCTAAACCAGTGCCATTTTACTGTTATTATCCAGAAAGTTGCAATAAGTTTTCCAACTATTAGTTTTTGATTCAAAAATCTCACGTTTAGCATTAATCTAGCGCGTTTAAATATGATATTATTTTTAGGTATGGAGCTGGGCTGCATGCATCTAAGAGCATGCTTTTTGGCTTTAACTGCTGCTGTACATTTATTATTCCACCACAAAACAAACGGCTTGTTAAAGGTTTTGTTTTGGGTATTTTTCTTGAGGCTACAAAAATTAGTGGCTTGGTTATAATACCAGCACTTTTAATAATGTCGTGTACAAGTGTGGTGCCGAGGTAAAAATTGCATTGAGCACGAAAAGTGGTCCAGTTGGTCCTGAAAACGACCAACAAGAAATATGACTATTTTTAAAAACGTGGAATTTCATTTATATTGATAAAGATTATGCAATGATCCCTGCCATTAAAACCCAAGGTTATTTCTATGTTGCATTTATGAGCCAAACATGGCGATGTAACGCTTAAATTAAGTAAAGACTAAATTTGAAATTTGTATCTTAAATTTAAAATTGAATTTGAATGCGGGTTTGTATCTAAAAAAAATGAGTTATTTTTGGAGAATTCAATAAGACATAGTCATGGGATGCTACTGAGCCATTCTGTTGTTGTAACTGCTGCCCCACATAAGGTGATGTACGTTAAAATCTCCTTAGTGTTAGAAGTACAATAATTATTGTTATACCGCTTACCTCGATTCCCATACATTCTTTTGGATTATCATTTGAATCACATTCAAGTAATTTGCTGAAAATAACATTATTTTTTATAAACATTCATATTTCACCACTTATTTCTTGAGAGAGTGGGAATAAAAAGTTTTACTTAAAAAACAAAAATGTTTTCTGTAAACAAATTAAATGTGGTAAATTTGGCAACGTCGATAAATATTGTTTAAATTCTGGACGTTTACTAAATATAGATTGACAGTTCCATGGTAAAATATTAATCGAGTTCATTATATTAAAGATTTTAGTTGGTATGCGTTGACAGATAAGCCTATACGCTTTCCAGCAGGTTCTGAAATGATTTCAAAAGTGTTAATAAAATTACAGTAATATCTTTGGCCGAAATTGCTTAGTTGATAATTTTCCCAAAAAAGCAGCAAAATGTAGTGGGTTTCCAAATACAAAGTTTATGTTAAGATCTATATTAGACCTCAATTTGTACATCATAATTATCATTTTTTTTTGCTGAAAGTGGTGGTCAATAAAATATAGGGATGGCACCGGTACCGTTAGGCAGAGGGGAAAAAGCATATTATAAGCCAAATCTGATAGGTTTTGGGTAATGTGATAATTTGTTTGCTTGTTTATTAGCTTGGTCTCAATGCAGGCTTTGACGTAAGATAATTTCTTAACCGTTTTAATTTTTTTATTTCTGCCTCTTTAATATATCTCGGGCAATGTTTACTGGTGGTTGAGTAATTTCCACCGTAGTTGCTGCATTTCAAGTTAACTGCGACACAATTTTTACTTTCGTGCGCTGCGCTGCAAGTTAAGCAACAAACTTTGCCTTTGCAATGCTCTGTCACGTGGCCAAAACTATGGAATTTAAAACATCGCAATGGTCTTGGAATATACAATTTTGTTTTAAAATTTAAATAAACTAGTCGTACAATTTTTAGTCTACTACAATTGTTGAAATACAAAAGTACTGTTTTACCGTATGCTAATTCATTGCTATCTGCATTTTTAAATGCAAATCTTTTAATTGTTTTTACGCTTTAATGTGCGACAAATAGCCAAAATATATTTTCTTTAAGTTGTGATTGTAAATTGCGTAATATACACCTAACTGAATCAATAATAAAGTCATATCGAAACGCTTTTTTCAGACTGATCAGTTAATTCTTTAAGCTAAAATTAAATAAGTTTGATTTACAGATTTGCACTTGACTAATAGTTTGCCGATTCTAAAAGGTTTACGGCTCTCGTATTTTCCAATTGCTTTGTTTAAACCCAAATCTATTGCAATAGGGGCTGTAAGTTACTAGTGGTTTTACATTGCCATTTTTCAGTGGAACAGTTTGCAGTTCACAGATTGCAGCTTTTTTGTAGAGTTATTTTTTTCGCCGTTTTCAATTTTCTTATGATTAGTTTTTCTCTTACTTTCCCTTCTAACAGTTGTAAATTCATCATCGTTGCAAACAACATTGGTTGTTTGTAACTAAATTACTTCACGTCTACTTCAAGTTTCTTTTTTTCCTGCCAAAGCGCACACATTCAGCTTTGATAACTATCTCAAAACAACTGGTTCTGTAATAATAATGCTGATTTGTGCTCCTTGAAATAAATAACAAAACACAACATCTTAGGCTGATTAAAACACAGGAAAATAATGACGCTGAAATAAATGCAGTAAAAAAATTATTAATAAACATAAACTAACAAAAGAAAAGCGCCCTAATTCGAAACTCTCATTCGCTACATTGTATCTGCCAATAGATAAGAGCTTTTGAAATAAAATAACGTCATAAAATGTTAAAAGCAGCTTAGATATTTTCTTAGGCTGGCTTTACACGATCAAGTTTCTTGCGCAAGTTTCTTGTGGCAAGTATTGCGCAAGCTTTTACACGGCGAGCTTTTTTCTGTCTGAACTTCTTGAAGAAAGAAATGTCTGTGGTTTTTGCGCAAGAAACTTGCTGATGTATTTACACGATGTTTATCCAGCAATATTTCAGCAACATTACGCACGTACTCATTGATTTCGTCACGATAGGTTTAGATCAGGGGTGGCGAACCTGCGGCCCGCGTGTGGTTGGGAAGAAGTTTTTTTTGCTTTATTGACAACCAGGCTATACACTGTATAATAAAATGGTAATAAGCCCTCCAGAAAAAAATTATAATGTCGAGTGAAAACCAAACAAGCTGGTGAATCGACAGAACAACTCTTCTCTATCTTGTTCGTCATGCGAATACAGTTTTTGGTCTACCATCGACTTTAAAAAAGATATACTTGTATAATGCAATTGAAGATAAAAAAACTCTTGACATGACAAATCAGCTGAAGAAGCGTGGTCTGTCGTTGAAAAAAAATTAAGCATGTTTATTTCCACCCTCAAGGATGTTTGCTTGTTCGTGCCAACACGAGTGATGGAAACAAGCATTTTAAGTATAGAATCACATCTGCATGGAATGCTGCATGGAAATTACCACCCGATGGAATAACAATCGCTCATTCTGGAACAAATTTAACGTTAAGGATAACAATAACCGAGCTGCTCTTCTTAAACATTTTTATAAATTTCATTTCGACGCTTTTAATCCTAAACCTGATATCAGTAAATGCTACATGGTCATATTTGTAAAACAACCGGATAAAATTTATTGGATTGGTTTGAAAATAAATGGATTAATTATTTGACTGTTAAAATTAATATTAATAGAATTTTTCTGTCTTATAATTGCGATTGAGTTTTAAACCTGTTTTTTGTTCACTATCGTTCAAATTATGCACAGTTAAACTACAGCAGCTTTGTTAATCTTTTCAGTCAACACTTTTGAATCTTAGCGGGAGTTTGCGGTTTTTAATTTCACTACAAATTTTACACTGTGCGCTTTTTTTTTTTTTTTCTTTTTGTTACGTGATCCATAATTATTACGTTAATTGTTGTGTCGTTTGCCTCTTGGTTTTATTAAAAGCTTTACGTTGTGTCTTTTTAGTCAGGACCCGAATAGTATAAGTAGAGTTTTTAATATTTTCAAACAGATTTTTGTCATATATAATTTTTCACAGAAACTGATGATGACCTTTAAAGGTCGAAATCGATTTTTCATAATGATATAGTTGGTTTTAAATTTTTAATTTGAATGTTCTATATTAAATTGAAATTTGACCAATTTTATTAATAAATTCATGCATCGCTTTTTCTAAAAAGTAACAGGCAAAAAGTAGTAAAAACCATGCTTTATCAAATTTCCATCCATAAGGTTGTTAATTTCCACCCCTAAAAATACCCTAAATTTACAGTGCACACCTAATTTTTAAATTCGGGGATGCGACCCACGATCGCAATCAGATTCCCACCACTGGTTTAAATAAACCCACACTTCGTTTTCATTTTAATTACAAGCATCAAGTGGCAAAGCACACGTAACGCTTGCTTGTTTATCAGTATTCAATGTTAAAATATTCAAAATGCTTCGAGCAAGAAAACGACAGGCAGCAGCATTAAGGGTTGTAACAGCTTTAAATAAGCGGAAAGCAACGTAAAAAGCGGAAATGCCGGATACAACCTTGGCGTGAATGCAGGACTTTGGTTTTTGGCATGCTGATAGTCTTCTATGTAAGGAACAAAAATATTAAAAATTTTTTTGTCTAGAGTGGGGGTTTTGGGGTCATGCGAGGTCAAGGTCACAAGGTCACGACAATAGATGATTTTTTTATTTATATACATACTTTGAGATATAAATATCATTGGAAAGCTGCTGAAAAGAGCTTTCCAATGATATTAACATCTTTTAAATCGAACAAAAAATAAAGCCAGGAGGGTCACTTTTGCTCGATCAAGGACGTTCAAGCGGCAATTTTGTGTCTAATTTTCAACCTTCATTTATCAAAAACTATTTAATTTAGAAACCTGAAATTTGGTGTGAGACATTTTTTCACACAAACCTACAAAAATGCCAAATTTTAGCAAAATCGGAGATGGTTGGCCAAAAAATGCCAAAAAGGGTGTAAGTTGACGTGGAATGTCCCTAAAGCCAGCCTTAATCCAATAAAAAAGATAGGAAAGTGTGTTATTGTGTATATATATTTAAAAAGATAAAAAAGATTAATTTAACGTTCAGCTCACGACCAGGGATATCTCTGCTCTCAACGTTTAAGTTATTCTATAAAGCCGTTTATTTCAAAAAGACTGAATTGCAGCGACTTCAGCTGCTTTTTAGTTTCCTCATAATTGAAGCAAGCGAAAAGTTTACTGTAATTTTTCTCTTGCTTTTTTCTAGACCGCTTTCAATCGGACGCGGAAGTGACCTTAATTCCTGAAATCAACACAAAGTTTGATAAACTTTTTTGATTAAAAAATAAACATCTCACTGAATACAGTGAAAAAATTCATAAAGCTCTATTGATAAAAAGGAGACAAATTGAAATTAAAAGCAAAAAAAATTACTCAAATAAATCTTTCGTTTCTGGCTTGCTTTGAGTTTAAACAATCTGTTTATTGTAACGCTTATATTTAATTGATTATGGCATATGATAATTTCTTTATGTTTTGATATCAAAACTTAAGGTTTCCTGTGGGTTTTTTAAATTCATATACACTCAGTTATTTCTTTTATTTTCAAAATAAAAACTATTGAAACCAAAAAAAATTTATTTTTCATAATTTAATGACTTTTTTTCTTAGTTTAAAACCGGTCAAAACTAACCGGTTTGGTTATAAATTTATCTGTTAATTGTTAACTTAATGAAAAGAATAAAAAGAACCATAGTTAACTTCTTGTCGCATATTAATAAGTTTAAATTTGTACTTTTTGTCTTATTAAAAAGTTAATAAAATTAATACGAAACATTACATTATTATCAGGGCCGCCCGAAACGGAGACCAGGTGGGTAATTGCAATAAATTGCAATATTCATAAAACTCAGGGATAGAGAGTGTCCTTAAAATTTCCAAGACACAAGCTATTTAATTAGGTCATATAATCTCCATTAAAATTAAATCCAGCAAAGTTTGTGAAATATCGATTCAGACAAAAGGACACCGAGTCCAGAAAGAAGCCACACGAGTTAAATAACACAGAAAAACAGCAATTTAGCTAGGGGAAAAAGAGAAAAGCAATTACGTACACGTAAATCATAAGGTATTGGAGAAATTTTTAAGTATAAAACTTAGTGAAGAACAAGAAGAACGTTTTCCTTTGAACTTAAAATCAAAAATTTTTTTAATGCAAAATGGATACAAAAATAAAAAAGAGGATTTACATGTACAGTCTTCAACCTAACAAAAGTATTTGCAGAACACAATAAAACATCGGAAACATTACAGGCTCCGTGTTGTGTGCCCAGGACCGGTACCAGGCCTGTTGGGATGGGCTTGTCCCGAGCACTTGGGTTAAGCTCAACCGCTTGAGAATTGGCGTTGGGCGACTCAATTCGTCCATGCAGAAATAAGGTCTTCTCCTTCACCGAATTGCGAATGCGGCGCCGCTGAACAAACCGCAAACCACGTTATAATAGCTTGCCCCATACATCGGGCACCATATGGAACCCGAGGTCTGATGGTTTTGGATGATAAAACTCGATGCTAGCTTAACAACATCACTGCCAGCATCTGATCCGGACAGTAGAGCAGCCTGGGTAGTAAAAGGATAAACCCTAGGCCCAGTCCTGTTTCTGTCTGACCTGGAGTGGATGCCCTTCCAAACGACGACGACAATATATATGGGCAATAGATAAAATGAAAACGTTGTAGTTTCATTCATTAATTTACAACTTCTGTATTCAATTTTGTTTTCATAGTTTCTGTCTGTCGGGTTTTAAATCGTTTAAAGTTTTTGGTTTTATTTCATGACTTAATTAAAAATGTCCTGTTCAAACACTTTTATCAAGCACTTTGAAAAACTGATTTTAAACCTTAATGTTATAGAGCTCAGGCTAGAGATTTAACTCTTTCGCTCCAGGTATTGTGTCGGTACCAAAAACGTGTGTTCAGGGCATTTTTTTTTAAAAAGCAAAACAAAAATTTTTTTAAAGTTTATTAATGGTAGAAAGGAATACTAATAAATTCAAACTTTGCTGATGAAGAGAGTAAATTCAAATTTTGGTTCAGAGACCAAATAATAAATTCAAATTTTGGTAGAAAGAAAAATATTTAAATTCTTGTTAATGAAGGAAAGACTCAATCCGCTCCCCGCCGAAAGGTGCCGGCGTGTCCAATGATAAAAACGGAATTCAATAACGATAACCGTCCTTGAAATGCTGAACTTGTCTAAGTAAGGTCAGCGAAATCCCTCCAAGTTGCAACCACCCTTACTTAAATAACTCTATGACGCCCGATACAGAAAATTATAGTTGCAACTTAAATACGAAAGAGAGGAGTTTATTTTTTATCTGCGGTTTCACACGCGCAGTTACTTAACACAATACAGCAAAAATTAATACAACGGTCACCGTTCTCTGAGCCAAATTCTAGTTAGTGTGTGATAACAGCGATCTCTGTCTATTTATAATAAACCCGTATGAGGCCACGTGGCTCAGACGACAAATTTAACAATAAAATTCGATTTTATGTTTTTACAGAGATCACTACCAAAACGAGGTCACACCAAGATTATCCAATTAGGTCGATGCATTTAAGCTATTTCAGTTAATTTAAAAATCTATTAATTGATTGATCTGTTAAAGGCGTCAATTATATCACATTTCCTCGCTGTTGGCAGCTGCGACTCATTGCATTTCTATAAGGTCATAAAAAAATTAATCTAATTTTCTAATAGGTCACAAAAAATTACAAAGAAGCGATTTGCAGTACGTAACAATTAATTAGTTCCGTTTTTATTCGTTTAAAGAGAAATTCAAACTTTATATCATTTAAAAGCTTGTTTTTTTCTAATTAAAATGATATGTAATTTGTAAAAATTGAATAAAAAATGAGTTAGTAATAAATAAAAGTATTGACCCTAGTTTTTCTTCAAAAATTGTCTTTTTTCTTCTTGTGCCACAGTGTGCAAAATATTTTAACTTTTTTAGTCGCTAACAGTAGCTAAAAATTTAAACTTCACATTGGAAAAAAGTTTTTCAAAGAGAAAAAGAATGAACGACTTATTCAAAGAAAAGCGATTGACAAGTTCGCATATTCTCGGGTATGTGAGTGATCTCGACGAGATTGTGTGTGTTTGCACGCGGTTTTAAAAGTCACGTGATCCAATTGAAACGGAAAATCCAAACTAGGTCAGCTTCTAAACTAATAAGATTAGAAGCTTGTAAATAAATAGGAGAAAGAAAGCTATTTTGTAGATATGCAAAAATAGTTAACACATAGCAAGGTCTGGCAATCCTTTTTTGCAGCTTAGTTTGCACACAAAATAATACAATTTTTGATAAACACAAATTATTTATTTGAAATGCTAACCAAAACTTCGGATAAAAATTAATGTAAAATTATAAATTAATTTGCTACAACCAGGGGACCAGAAGATGAGAGATTGGAGGGCAATTGCTTCTTGTCAGCAATATTTGTAAAGCGCCGTGACACAAGGGGCAGATAGTATTCCTTTCAAACTGACATGACAAACAGATGGTGTTAAATCTGATACAACTATATAATCTCGACCAAAATGTTATACGACGATGCCACTAAAATGGCAATTTAGACTAGGGATCACAAAAATTTTTAAAAAGAAGCCACGTACAAATAACAATGACAAATTTAACAAGAGATACAAAATTTTAATAATTTCAGGGTGGTCCGAAGCTCTTCGCTCTTGCGGGCCACTTTTCCAAAATGTTCGAGCTTGCGGGCCTGAGCCGGCTAGAAATTGTTCAAAATCATGGTGCTCTCTAAAAAAAGGTCTTTACCAGGAATCGGTTGCGGATGTTTAAAAATTTTTGGACTGAATGGTAACGCTAGACTCTGTTCCAAAAACCGTCATGCCTTGTTTTAGAACAGTGATTCTCAACCTATTTTTGTAGCGACCCTAATCTTGGCCGAAAATGGATAAGAAAGTTTTGTCAACCCAATCAAGCATAAAAATCTTTATTTTTGTCCCCAAATCTTAGTAATCTCTAAAGAAAAAAAAAGAAAAAGTCTTCATTTGGAATCGGTTTCGGATTTTTCTATTTTTGTCCCAAAATCATGTTGTTCTCTAAAAAATCACACAATGTTTCAAATTGTTTTTAAATTTTTGGACTTGTTGGCAACCCAATCAAATTACACGGCGACTCATTTTTGAGTCGCGACACAGTGGTTTAGAAGCACTGTTATAGAAGTTAGCCACAGCGCGCGATCGACAAGACTTGAATTGTGCAAAGTTGTTCAGCGGGCAACATAAAATTACGTCACGATTTGAACCACCCTGATATTGTCAAACCAAAATCAAAAATTTTTCAAATTCAAACTTGTACTGCCACCCTAACTTTTGTATGGCCGGCACCAACTTTTATTTTTTGTATTTGGCTTGTAAGTGCGAAAAGGATTCCCACCCCTGGCCTAGAGCGACGTTTGTATTGCCGACTTTTTCTCGCTTGATATTTTGTGATCATTTTTTTGTTTATTTTTTTATATAATTATTATGTATAAAGTGTTTTTAGTGTTTTTATGTGTTGCTTGTAATAAAAAAAATATCTTTCACTTAATTTGCTTTTGCGCAAAATTACGAGATTGACATAAATTCCAATAAAACAAGTAGGAGCAGAAAGTAAAATCCAAAAGCATTTTTACTTCAAGTAAAAATAAATTTTAGAAATAAACTCTGCTACAAGAAAAACAATGCTTGCTGACCAAGGATTTTTGATTATTGTTGAAAAAACGCTTAATCGTTTTATCTTGCGTTTGAAGTAATCGCATAAGAAAATGGAAAAATGCTGTGACAGTATTGCATGTTGCGTTGTGTGCCATGAAACGTAGCAGCGCGTTAACATCAAGACTTCAGACATTTTCAAAGAGGTTTGTTCAACTATTTATTCAAATTGTTCAATTGTTGAAATTAGGACTAAATATTGTCTCTTCAAATAGCTTTACAGCGAACATAAAGCAATACTTGAATTTTTTGTGATCACTAGCGCTTGTAAACAATATAACGATAGATTGAAGAAAATAACACTATATAAAGTTTACTATTTGCCAAGTTTAGTTAATTACTTTTAAATTTAAGGAAATACTCAAAGCTTGAAGATTAGTAACGGCTAACGATAAACGAGACCCCGTTCTTTGACGTAATCTACGTCCTTCCGCACTCAAACTGCTAATTATTCTCCAACATCGGCAAAAATTCTCACCGCGAAAAAAAATCGAAAACAGTCTAATTATAGAGCACGATATGTAATTGAACAAACGAAAATAAAAAATGATTACTTGTGACAATAAATTTTATGAAAATTTATTACAATTATCTATTTTTGTGCACCTTTTTTTTTATGAACACCGTATATTTTTTGGCTCACCTTAAACTAAACACGGGTATACTTGAAGTCAGCTAATACGGCTTTACTGCCAGACTTGGAAGCTATACCTTCCAGAGAAATAATCGCACTTTACCTGCCAAAAAATAAATATTCGCACAACAAAAAAAAATTTTCCGCGTCGAAACGCCGATAATTGTGCGTGCACCAATTAGTTTGGCGTACGGCTAATTCTGTGCGAACGGGAGATCGCGTAAAGCAAATTGTTTGTTCTGTTGTTGCAGCGAATTGCTGAAGCGTAGCTCCGCACTAAGTTGCATGCTATGCACGCGATGCCGGCTGAGTCAGCTTCCCCGCGACGGCGGCAAACTCGGGAAGCTGACTGAGTCGGATAAGTTGCACATTTCAGAATGAAATCGGATTACGTTGAAATCGTTTTTTCAGGCTTGCTGGAGTCGGAGTTATTTTTTTTTGATGTGCCGGAGTCGGGAGTCGGATTCCTTTTTGCAGGTAATCTGGAATCGGAGTTGGAGTCATAAAATCTTAAAGAGGTGAAGTGGGAGTTGCAGTCGTAGAAATTGCTACAAATCCACAACCCTGATTTAAAAAGCCTAACACTATATTTGCCATTGCGCTTTTCTTGGTGTGTCTCAGTATAAACATAATATAATTTGAATATTTTTATTTCAAATATAACTTTAAATTGAAATGTCTTGCCTGAAAAAAATGCACGGAAGAGTGATTTTGTCCGCCAAAATGGAATCCTGCTTTTATAATCCGTTTTGGTTTTTCAAGAAAATTTAAATCATTTTTGTCTACTTTTATTTAAATTGATTTAAACCAACCCATAATAAATACAATACAGTTTTGTTTATTTATTAATTTTTTTAATCTAATTATATTTGTTTATTTATCATGAAAGATATTAAAATTTGTTTTTTGCATAACCTTAAATGAAATTCGTGCGCAATTTTGACAATAACTTTTTATCGAACAAAAACAGTAGTCGCACTTTATGCTTTCCCCAGTTGCATAAAATTTAGAAAAAAGTTGAGCCTGAATAAGGTTAAAATATATTATGTTGTCATAAGAAAATATCGTCTAAAACGTAAAAAATATTTTTTTAATTTTTGCAAAGTACTTCCTTAAAAAAAATTGCAATTGGGTCCTACTTTTAAAATAACTTTAAATATTGTCGTAATAAAATTTTTAGGCCTAAAATATTTGGTAGGTTTTAAATTTTGTTGGTCTTTTTATTAAATATAGATTTTTAATTTGAATAATTTGACACGAAAAAACTTTCATCATTTATTGTTTATTTATTTTATTAATAGAGAAGATACAATTTTGAAAATGATTAACTTCTTTAATATACTTAAGAATTATCATTATTTAGCTGATGTAAGATGAAAATATACAATTGAAGTTTTTTGGGATTTATATCTGTTGTAGAAAAAAATTTTTCATTTACAAAAATTTTTATAATTTAAAATGAAATCAATCTGCTTAATGAATAAGAAATTTTCCTAAATATTAAAAAAATATTAATAAACAAAGAAAACAGTCGATTTCATTTGTGTTTATAACATTATGACGTGATAATATATTGATTCAATCTAATGATATCAATTCGGTTTGATTTTCATTTCCACTCGCTTCATTGAGTACCACGAGTTTTTCCAAGGAACCCAACCAACACCTCTGTAGCTGATCGCTCCATTCCTCAGATATTCTCCGTTAAAGTTTGCCAAACCACAACTTCTATGCCAAAAAGGCCCATGATGCTCCCGAACACAGTTACGTGAAGACGAATCATCATTATCTCGATCTTTTGTTGAAAATTGTTGATTGTCGTGATAACTCAGAGAATCACCTGTACATAATATACTTGTGATTAGACGAAACAAATTAATTGCCACTACACTGTTAGATTTAGTTATTTATATTATTCATCTTCATATAAACAAAAGCAGATTAGTCGTTATTTCAAATCAAGACGAATTTATAAGATTTTTATTAAAAAACTTTAAAAAATTGTTTGATATACAATTAAAAAAAATAAACTTGTAAAGTATAATTAACAAGTTTATTTTTTTAATTGTCATCAAACAATTTTTTAAAGAAGTGTATTAAATAGAGTAATGATATTTTTAATTAAACGTTTAGAAGTGTATTAAATGTGTCAATAAAAACTTTATGAAATACTGATTAACATACAACAACCCTCATTGCGATATCTCATCATTTTACTTTGTAATAATTTTTTTTAATTGTAAAGAGACTTTATGGACACCGGGGGTTTCAGTAAACTAATACTTATAAACTAATAACCGCAATATAATTTTGTTGATTTGTTGCTTCTCTAAGCAAAATCATCCAACAGACTAAAAGTTTATATATCATTCTTTACGTACCGTAAAACGGGGTGACAAAAACCACTTTTGGGGCTATTTTAGTTTATAGTTTCTTTAACTTTGCGTAAATTGTACTGTTATTAGTTTTAGATTAGGGGGAAGGATGAATGCTGTCGAATTAAAAAAATTTTCAATTTTTTGATCGCATTTTCATAACATGTGGGGTCATAAACCGTGGTGGTTTTTTTCACTCCGGCATGGGTGACAAAAACCAGTCAATGTTTTCACTATTTTTGGTATTTGTAAACCTTGCTATAGGAGACAAAAGCTTTAAGAAAATTTCTTGCCTTGACCTAAGTTAAGCTCAAATGATTTTAAGTTCTTCTTATGCTTTTTGCAGGGTATCAGGCAGGGTTGTGGAGTCGGTAAAATAATTTCCGACTCCAAATAAATTAAACTTTTCGACTCCGTCTCCAACTCCAAGTGATAAAAATTTTCAGACTCCAACTCCACACCTCGGAAAGTTTCTTCTCCTACTTCATCTTTAGAAGACATCTGAAAATGTTTTTGACACCAAAATTCATAACTTTAAAAAATATCATTTACAATTCATATATTAACTCTAAAAAAAAGCGTGGCATCTATGAGATCTTCTTTAACTGGCTTCCGACTCCAGTAACTAAAAACCCTCCGACTGCACCTCACCTTCAAACTACCGACTCTTCGACTCCGCTCCACCTCACCCTCAAACTACCGATTCTTCGCCTCCGACTCCATCTCACCCTCAAACTACCGACTCTTCGACTCCGACACCACAACCCTGGTATCAAATCGTCCTGCTAGGTATAGCCGAGCATCAGGTTTTGTTTTATACAATCTTGGCATGATGAGAGCGCAAGCAATTCCAGCACCAAAGTGATGAGGCTCGCTTAACTTAAAAAATATTGCAAATATGATAAAGAGATGGAAATTACTTCAATTAATTGGTGGTTTTTGTCACCCCATTTTTGCTCATGCAGTCCGGGGTGACAAAACCCACCCCTTAAATGACCCCTAAGGGAGTTTATTCACAATATCTAAAAACTACCTCACTTTTGTTATAACTAAAGCTACGAATTAACGCAGAATTAAATGTAGAAATTTGAAACAATATTTGAGATACATATCAAAGTTTCCAAGGGTCAAATTTTTTAAAAATTTTTCGAATTTGAGCCAGCTGTTTTTAATCTATCGTAGTCAGATGCAAAAGAATTACTGAAACTCTATTTTTTTACAAAGTAATCTAGAAGAATTACATTCAATTTTAAAATGTAAAAAACATAGATTTGAAAATAAGATGAAGCTTAATTTTAACTTCGGAAGTCGAGAAAATCATTTTTTGACCAGTGGTATTAGTCACCCCGGTTGGTATTTGTCACCCCGTTTTACGGTATATATTTGAAACTCGAAATTAAAAGTAACAAAAGAGTTTTACATATTTTAGCTTCTCTACGATTGTGATTCGCAACCGATGTGCCGCGAAAAAACGGTAATCTAAACATATTTTCTAATTAAATAATCATATTAATTAACTATTAATTAATTAACTAAAGTAATCATACTAAACATATTTATGAAGAGAATTAAATTCTCAATTTGTAATTTTACAACTTCTAGATTCTAGAACTAGGGTTGGCAACCTATGGCCCACTGCCCGGATTTGGCTAGCCACATAATAACTGGTATAAGATGAAAATATGTAATTGAGCAATATGTATAACCATAAACTCTTGTATGACATGAATGCGGAAAAATTGCGGAACACTGTTGTGACATGAATGCGGAAAAATTGCGGAACACTGTTACGAGCAAAAAACGTTTTTTGTTCATCAGAAAACGTTTGCCATTGCTTATTTCATACTGATTCTCATAAAACAAAAAAAATTAAGATAAGACTACGTTATAAAACAAAACTTATTTTCATTTTTCTTTTCATTTTTTTAATCAGAACTTTGTTTCACGTATAATGAAAAAATCTTATTTCACTGTATAAATTTGCTGATATCTTGATAAATTTCAAAAGAATTTGTTTTAAGTACACTATTTTCAGGCATTTTGTCCACCTTGAACCAAAAGTATTTTTCAGAATCTTAATTAAAGACATTTTTGTTTTGTAATCTTGCTGAGCTTTAAGAACTTTAAAAAAAAAACTAAACCAACATTTATGAATTTTTATAAAATGAGCTTAAGAAAGCATATGCTATAGAGCAGGAGTCAGCAATCTTTTGTATATCACCCGCCAAAAACCAAACTTATGACGTTATGGCAAGGCGCACGTTTACCAGCTACCAAAACCTTTCTTGCCGTCACAAAAGTTTAAAGCGAAGATTATCTTTTTTCGTCTATATCAGGTTTTGTAATTAATAATGAAGCGTTTTTTACACTCGCTATAACTAAATGTATCACATTTTACTGATGCTTAGCTTGTTTGAAATTAATTACGTCAATTGAGAGAATTTTAAACGAGAGGGCGGGCCATATCATTTTAATATCTAAGTAAAATATTACGAGCTTGTTTTGTTTGGCAGACCGTAGGTTGCCGACTTCTATAAAGTTTGTTATTACTTTTTCTTAATAATTAAAGACGTGTCTATTTTCAAACTTTAATATACGTTTCCAAATATTTTTGCAAAAAAATTCGGTAATTTTTGAAAAAACAAAGATTTAGTTTTGTTTAGTTTTTATTTTATGTGATTCGAATGAGTTTTAAAATTTTTACTGAGAAAATATCGAAGAGAAAAGTGATGCAAATCTTACATATACGAGAATAAAGTATGAAAAAAGTAGAATTTGAATTAAAACGATGTTAATTATTAAAAGGCACTTCAAACCGTTTTGATACACTGCCAATAAGTTGGAACTAAATCTAAAGTTGATGATGAGACGCTAACAATAATTAAAACTAAAACGCTAGTAATGTTTTAAGTAACTTTATTTCTTTGGTTTTATGGCAAGCAAGAAATTTACTATAAAAAGATGAGTATAGGGAATCACTCCTAACTCTGCCACTGCTTTAATGAATATAACCAAAATCACTTTTGGCCTGCAATATATTCAATTGATCGAGAAAATGCACACACAGGGGTAATTTGACCTCTTACCATCGAGGCAAATGACACATTACTGTGCAAAAGTACAATTTTATTACTTTTGGTTTTATATTATTCGGATTTTCTATTTAATTTTAGCTCTTGACTTTGATGTTAGGATTCCAATTTACGAAAGACTTCTCTCGGTGCTTTAATCTTTTTTGAATTTTGACATTCTGTAAAAATCAAATTGTCACTTCAGTCATTTTGCCTTTCAGTTTTTTTTTTTTTTTTTAACATTTGCAAAAATCAAACCGTCACTGACGAGACTTCAATAGTCGAAACAGCTGTCTGGCGGAGGATTTTGCTACCCAATAGTATTTTCTGTTCTTAATTAGGCTATATGCACTAAGCTTTATGACAAGATTACCTTTTCTCTTTTACAAATTGAGGCCCCCAAACTATGCTTTTAATCTTCTAATATTTGTGTCTAGATAAAATTTTTTTCCCCAAATTAGCTAGCTTGATTATTGTTTGCACTTTACCAAGTCAATTTTCACCAGTAATTGTCCTGGCTGTTGAAAATTAGCGCAATGCGGTCGTAAACAGCGAAGTACCAATGTGATATTGGTCGAAATCGAATGAGTCTTTGTACTTTTGCACAGTAATGTGTCATTTGCCTCGATGGTAAGAGGTCAAATTACCCCTGTGTGTGCATTTTCTCGATCAATTGAATATATTGCAGGCCAAAAGTGATTTTGGTTATATTTATTAAAGCAGTGGCAGAGTTAGGAGTGATTCCCTTAACTTTATTTCTATTTATGAATTATAACAACTTAAAAAAGACAAAATGAAAAATATTTATGCCATTGCCAATATTTAAACTTACAATAAAATGCTTGTGTATAATTCTATATAAACTGAAATTTTCAGTGGAGTCCTCGATTTGGGGGAATGTCACTTTACAAAAACCATAAACCTTTGTATCTCGAAAACATTGTGAACAAGAAATACGGATTTTTTTAGAATTATTTACAGCATTTTTTTTAAGCATAACAAAACTAATCTGGTCTTTTTATCACATTTATTTTTTATACAGGTAAAGATATGCCGTAGGTGTTTTTTCTTAAAAATTTCTAGTGTAATCAGTTGATAAGTTACTCATTAACCTAGGAATTTCACTTTATCTATTTTGTCACTCGGTTATTTACACTTAATACGTTTTTTTTATGTCGTTTATTTTCAGCAGTAGCAAATTGTGATAAAAGGTAAATTACTGTTTAATTAACTAAAAGATTATTTTTAGAAAATGCCAAAACATTTTGAGGTACCGGTTACAAACGCATTATTGTACAAAAGCTAAACAAGATTCGACACGACTTTTAAAATCAAACAACGCAATTATAAATTTTAGAAAAAGTCAAGCATTTTTTAAATTTTTTCATCAATGTTTTATGTTAATGTCCTATTTTAAAGCACCTTTGTTTTAATTTACACTTCTCCGGTTAAAATAGGGTAAAGTGGAATTTATGCACAACGAATAGTATCACTTATTTGTATTTGTATGTAGTACAAACTCAGCAATTTATTCAAGTTTTTTTCTTATTGTTAAAGTGTAAAAATAAATAATCACTATTCTAATTTGTTGAAAACATCGTTTTAATAATGTGTAAAAAAATTGTAATAACAGATATTTGAGATTAGGCCTGGTCTACAGTAAGCGTAGGCGTACAGCATATCATTGAAAAAATATGCAAACAAGAAAACAATTCAAAAGTTTTTTAAAAATAATTTTTTTAGCTTACAAGGCAATTTTTAGTCAAACAGATCTTTTACGCTGAGCGCAAGCGTAAAAATCGCTTGGCAAGCAATTATTCGCCATCTCATGCGTCGAAATATAATAAATAAACCATTTTACAATTACATACTGCAATACACATACATTCATGCTAAAATAAAACAAAAAAAACCATAAACGTTTTTGGCTCACATTAGCCCTCTTCAGATGAAAATAAATTGCTTAAAGTTTTGTCATGTAATTTAAAGATAGTGGTCAATGACTTGATTACGTAGTAGTTGTTTACCAAATTTATTGCACGAGATTTTCAGAAAAGAAATTGTTGAGAATTGATCTAAAAGTGAAAGCGCAAACGAACGCAAAACAAACGCAAAACAACAACCACAAAGCCAATGCACATAGGAGTACCAGCCAAAAAAATTTGGGGGGCAATGAAATTTTGGCCAAATTTTGTGACGTTTGCCCAAATGATGATTTTCTAGTACTTTACAGCTAGGACAAAAAAATTGTCTAAGATTTTCCGGAGAAGGCCAAATTTCGTCCTAAAATCATGGTGATCTCTAAAAAAAAAAAAGTCTTTACCTAAATTTGGTAACTATTTTTTGCAGTTGATAATTGTCACTGCCCTAAAATTTCTGACTTTTCCCAAATTTTTCATATCTACCAGAAAAATTCTGGTTTTGCCCAAATATTTCCTTGTCACTGCGCGAAAAATTTGAATTTTGCCTAAATCTTGGAAACTTGGGGGGGAAATTATTTCCCTGCCCCCGAAAAAGGTACGGCTTTGCCAATGCACCACGTAAAATTCAAATAGCAAAAATTACAATCTAAAATACATATATTTAATAAAAACGATGATCCATTTGCAAATAATTGTCGATTAAGTCCAGGGTCATGTTTTTTGATTAATAAAGCTTCGTGAATTTTAGTTTCAAAACTAGAATTATATTTTTTGATTATCTTAAACGAATTTACGTTGAATATACTGTAGAATTAGCACAAATATCGCACGACATAATATGGTCATTAACGGAGCTTTCAGTGTTCAAATAAAAGCCTAAGCGTTTACCCACCCTAATACTCAAATGACATGAATGATTCAAACACGAAATCACAAACACACTGAAATCACAAGTACACAAAAATTAATTTTTGTGTTTGTGTGATTCGAGCTTGACGTATATAGGTATGTCAAACAAAAACGTTTTTAAAAAGCAAAAACGTTTTTAAAAATTCATTTGATAAAGTATGCAAAATTGCAATTTAGCAAGTACACTTACAATTTTACGTTTAGACACTCGTTCAACTAGCGTGAAATCCGATTGTAACGGATTCGCTGTTGTAACAGTCGTAAACTTAATTAAAAATTGGACGTAAAGAGTGACGTCAACGCACACGACAATTGCAAACAATGAAGAAGCTAAGGGAAGCTTATTTCATTGTTTGGTCGAAGTATGGAAATTATTTTAAACCAGTTTCAATTACTTGTTCACATGTTTTTTCCACATGTTTTGTAGTTACTAATAGTTATTGCTGCTTTCTTAGAAAAAGGATAAAAAAATAAAAACGAATTTTTTTTTACATAAAAGGATTTGAAATTGGCTATATGTTTTGACATTTAGCAATGTTAAAATATCGATTTAGAAATACTGTAAAACAACAAAACTTTATCTTTTATATATTATCGTTTATATGCACATCGTTTTTTTTTTTTATTGCAATGTATTTCACCACCACAAAAAGAGTATTTTATTTATCGAAATAACATCGCATTTAAAAAAAAAAAAAAACACTTGAAAAAAACAATATTACTCTATATCAGCGGTTCCCAAACTGGGTGCCGCGAAAACATGTGAAAGTTGTTGCATTTACTGCTTTCCTCAAAAAAATTACAATGTAAAAGTTGTTAGCTGCTTTTTACAATTTTACAGTGTGTGGTAAGCAGCAGCTCTGTGAAACCGGTTGTTAGCTGTTAGTTGTTAGTTACAACAACTTTTCTAGAAAATCACGCGAATTTTTTGCTCGTAAGTTATCAAAAATGAGTAAGCAGTCGGTCGTATTTTCAAATTTTTTGCAAACACCAGCCAAAGCACAGTTGCGTCTTTTAAAGTTGCGTACAGAATCGCGAAATGTAAAAAATTGCATACCATTGCGGAAGAACTTGTGCTTCTTGCTGCTCTTGACTTAGTTTCGACAATAATTGGAAAATTAACTGCTCAAAAACTAAAAGCTGTTCCGCTCTCAAACAATACCATTAGTAGGAGGATCGATAAAATTTCGGATGATATTAATGATCACCTAGGGGAGACCGGGACAAGTTGTAACATTTGTATTTGTCGAAATCTAACATCAACTAACAAAATTTTAAATGGCCCCAAATAATAATCATATTAAGACCGATTGCTAGGAAATAACATTGTTTAGTACCAATGAATAAAAATAGGCTTACTGTTAATACAAGCTTTTTGAGTAGACAAAGTAAATTTTTCGAAATTTAATTTTTGTCTTCTTGAAAGATAGCAGGTGCGGTTTTATTGAAATGTTTTATATCAGTCAAAACACAAAACAATAGGCTATTAAATAACTAACAAGGTTTAGCAACTAAAACTTTACTCTTTGAGATATTAACAAAAACTTGACTATGTATGAGATGGGGTAAGTTGTAACATAGGCTGATGGGGTAATTTGTAACACATATTTTTGTGCATAGGTTTAACTAGCTTATATTAAAAGTAACTTTGGCAACAACATTTGTAAATAATATGAAAATTTATAAAAGAAAGACTAACAGGAACGCCAGCTCATCATTACAAGACAACTTAAGAGCTGCTGCAGCAGTTGCTATAATTGAAAAAAAGATTAATAAAGGGAGGAACAAAACATTGGTGTTTACCATGTAAAATTCTACAGAGTGCTAAAAAAAAAGATAGGCTAAATCCTTGGTTTAAAACAAGAAAAGGTCTAAAAAATGTGCCATGTTAACAGACACACCAGAAAAGGACAATCTGTTACAGCTCCAAACAAAGAAAAAACAATTTTTGAAAAAACACTAAAAGCAAAAGAGTAGTTTTGCATTACATTTTTGAGACCTATTTTTAACAGTCATCTTCATCAGGAGTCGGTGGTACAATGCTATGGTTACCTAAAGAAGTCACTTTAGCTTGTGCTGAAGATTTGAATATATATTTTTGTCACAAATGTGATTCTGAAATTTTTGATTAGGTTAATCCAGCAGTGAAAAAATCTGTTTTAACATTTTTAGAAAAACGCCAAATATCTCAATTTTTGTGCATGCTATTCATGTCTATGACTAGGCTATGTGTGATTTCGTTGTGTTTACTTTTTCATATTGTTATTTTCTTCAAGTTACATTTATATTTAAACATTTATTAGTGATTTTGTTGCTGTTACAACTTACCCCAACTGGTGTTACAACTTACCTCATTGATGGGGCACATTGTAACGCTTTTTTTAAATATTCAAATCGTAATTGTAACCACTAAGCTTTGAAAATTATTAATTCATTTTTTTGGATATTAGTTAAACAGTGACCTAAATTTTTCATATTAAACAAGAATTTTGAAAAAAAACATTTATTATGGGAGAAATACCAAATAGAAAAAAAAGTTTTACTACGTGGCCCGGTCTCCCCTATTAGCAAAAATGCGTGGAAATGAGTTCAGTTTACAGTTAGATGAGGCAACAACCAGTACCAGTAATAAAGATGCTTATTTGATTTGCTAGGTACGCTTTATCGGTAACGACGACAATATCGTTGAAGATTTGCTCTTTTGTAGACCTATTTTAACAAATTGTAGAGCGCATAAATTTTTTGCAATACTAAACAATTTTTTTAAGGAAAATAATCTTCAGTGAAAATATTGCGTTGGTTTATGCACTGATGGTACCCGAGCTATGTCTGGTCTCTTTGGCGGGCTGCGAACGTTAGTGCAGGGCGTTGCCGTTAACGCAAAATAGACCCATTGCCTAATACATTGTGAGGCGCTGGCTTCGCAACAGCTCAATGGTGATTTTAATCGAGTGCTTAAAGCTGTTGTCAAAACTGTGAACTTCATTAAAGCAAGGCCATTTAAAGCTCGGCTTTTCCAATGTCTTTGCGATAAATTAGGATTGCACAACAATTTATTGTTTTATTGTAATGCAAGGTGGCTTTCCAAAGGTAAAGTTCTTCTGCGTGTGTACGAATTGAGAACAAAATCTCCATATTTTTAAAAGAAGAAAACCATGCACTTGCTACTACCTTTGAGGATGAAGTTTTTCCGAAACAGTTGGCGTATCTCTGCGATATTTTTTTAAAATTAAATCAATTAAACATCTCCCTCCAAGGAAAAGAAACTCACCTTCTACAACTCCATGACAAAATTACAGCCTTTAAAAGAAAACTACAGTTGTGATAAATTGATCTGCTGATAAATAACGAGCAATGTGATAACTTTTCACTTTTAAAATCCCATTTAAACTCGCAATCTGGCAATCTCTCCCTGCAGAATACGGATGAGTGTGATATGAAGACTGTGATGTGTTCGCATTTAAATGCTTTAATCTCGCATTTTGAGAAATATTTTTCTGAGGACATAGAGAAGCACAATTGGATAAGAAATCCTTTTGTTGATAATTGAAATGCCTCTCAGGGGTTTACATCTCTGGAAGCTGAACAATTTATGGATCTTTCTTCTGACCTCATTTTGAAAAGCTTATACAACCTTAATTTACTCGTTTCATTCTGGGTTAAGGCTCGATCTGAGTGCCACTTGTAGGCTGTAAAGCTCTCGGTGTTCTTTTGCCATTTGCAACGTCACACTTGTGTAAAGCCGGTTTTCTGCAGTAGCAGTAATCAAGTCGAAGTATCGCAATAAGATTGACATTGAACGCGACATGCGTGTTGCAATATCAAACATTGCACCGCGGTTTAATAAAATGTGCATAACATAGAGCAACAATCTCACTGCTTACATTAAATGTTTTTTAGTATTTTGCGAATAGTGCTGACATCTTTGTGCATTTTGAATAATGAACATGATTTAAATACAATTTCTTAATAAAACTTAAAATTTGCAAATTTTGGCTTCATTAAGGCGCCGCGAGTATTGATAAGTTTTCGAAGGGCGCCGTGAACAAAAAAAGTTTGGGAACCGCTGCTCTATATAATTGTTACTGTTAGTCGTGGAATATATCTTGGCATCGTTTAAAGCATGAAGCACAAATTTTTAAGCATTGCCGGAAACACGTGAAAGAACCATATCTTTGACACTGTTTTCCTGAGTTATTGAATTTTCTGGATATGAATTAACTTTGCATTTTCGATTTCATTATCATAGCAGAGACAATAATGTTTCCTAAAATTAGACTTTGAAGCATAATTTCGAGGTATAAATGTTACAACAAAAGCGTCACTTGCGTGGAAATGACGTTTGTAAGCCAGTCAAAGACCTTGTTTTAACGTGCGGTTGAATTAGCGCAAATTTCTATTGTATTTCCTGGATTAAGTGCTTTTAGCAATGTACCAAGCCACAACCCTTTATTTTTTTATCGAAAGCTGTTCAATCTCGTGCTCCTTGTAATGCACAATGCATGTGACTCCGATACAACGCTATCTCCGATTTGTGCAACGGCGCCGCATTTGCAATGAGAGGAAGGAGACCCCATTTGTCTATGCACAAATAAAAACGCGTAACTACAGTCCGCAGGCAAAATTAGCCAACTGGACGTAACCGACTGGGCGCAACTCAACTAGACGCAGCCGACTGGTTAATTAGGAGACTGAGGCCGGGATGTATCCTCACAGTACTCTGTGTTCGATCTATGATTCATGTACTTGGCAGAACGGATGCCTTCAGCAAAATTTTTCAAGTTTTTGCGCAGCAGGCACAAACAAGTGTTTAGACCTTTGTGTTTATCGGCAGGCATTTGATAACCGATGAATAAGCAGAGCTCTGCAGTCAGGATCTAGAGCAGAGCTCTGCAGCTCGTGTGCTGCGGAAAACCGAAAAACATACTCTTTCAAATAGAAAAAAGATATGTTTCTGTAAAATAGCAACCAACATATTTAAAAAAGTCATTATACAGTACATCTCATTGTGTAATGTCAAGACCTTTTTTAGCCTTTACTAAATTTCGAACGCTTTTTTTTATCAGAAGCTTTATTCAATGAACGTAAAAACTCTCTACAAATAAATTAATAACTTTTTTGGATCAATTTTCTAGAATACCACCTTAAGCCAAAAAAAGTGTTTCTTCTAGTTGTCAAAGCTCAGATGGCTGGATGTTTGAAAAAACTGTTAATTGGTCCGTTGGAGAGGGACGGAGGCATTCAGTGACTACGCGCAAAGCCTCATTCAAAACACTATATACAGTATAAACTAAGTACGTGCGCTGCCAGAACAAATGAGATTCCAGTACTCGGCTGTTGAATAGACTAAAAATAAGAAAGCTGCATCTGATGTTTTGGCACCCTTGAGGCCGCAAGTTAAATCAGTAGCGGGACACGTAAAGAAAAATTTTTGTGCAATGCCAAATGGTGGTGACAAAACTTCAATAATTTGTCTAATTTTACCTCTAGATAAATTGGAACTGAACACCTTAAAATAAACATGGTGAATGTTGATTATTTTAAACTTTTAGCTCACATTTTTTCTTAATCTGGAGATTGTGGAAAGCAGATTATACATCTAGATGTTAAAAAACTCGTGATTGATTTTTAAGGAACACTGTTTCTCTGACACCCGAGACTATTTTGCTTGCTGTCGCCGTTAGAGTAAAACTTTTGTTGCAAACTAGTTTTATAATCACTCTAACCATGCATTTAATTTAGGAGAAACCTCAGCAGCTTGCAGTTAAAGATAAGTTTGTATGAAAAAACAGTGTCATATGCAGCTGTCAGATTGAAGATTAGACTCAATCTCGAGAAAATAGTCAATCATTTGTTTCAACAGAACGACTTGATTTACGGTTGACTTTTTGCGTCAAAACCGTCAATTGGCTCGTTGCAGACATAGGTAAGCGTCTCACATTTTTCCCAGGGGACGAAAAGTTGATAAATTTGTCAATAACGTTTTAGGTCTTCTACAGCCTTCTTAGTCTTTGAATCGCGACTACAAGCGCTCTTCAGTAAATTTTTGAAATTCGAGTTGACGCAAGCAGGAAAAGAGAAAGTTAGGTAATCAAGGCTTTAAAGCAGCTTTAACATAATTTATAAGCTCTGTTCACATAAAATTAGGGCCCGGAGCTTTATTTGGTTTTATATAGAAGAACTCTTGCAAACAGCCAGGTCATCCGTAAGTAAGAATCTAAGTTGATTTTATTTTATGGTTTCCAATTAATTGGTCATTTTAAAACTACAAAGACGTCGAAATATAGTAGAATAATCATATTAGACCAGGATACATAACAAAATTTTTAAAAATGACATTTTGAGTTCAAACATAAAATTTATTGCGAAAGGCAAATGAAGACCAAAAATGGTCTTTACTTGACGTTTACATAAAAAGTTCTTTTCGAATTCCAAGAATGGAGTTTTTTTGGTCTTTATTAAAGTTTTGAAATAAATTCATCAAACAGTCTGCAATAAATAAAGACCGTTTTTTAACTTAGGGTTGAAAATTTTTTGGTGTAAAGAATTAATTTCTGAACATCTCAGACTTGAATAAGTAAAACAAGTAAACTTGTACATAAAAAATACGCCGAATTTTTCATTGTAAGGAAAATTTCAACAAAAAAAACAGCTTGTTACTTTAAATGCAAAGTGAAATGCAATTATAAAAAGTAATTTGTTGCTTAATTTTCTGAAGGCGTCAGCATAAGAGCTAACATGTGAGCTAGTCAATTTAGTCTTTTTCCCACGAATGAATAGTTATAAGAATGTTTTATAAAAAATGATTAGTGTAAAGATTGAATTTTGTCCGCTAAATTGGTATTCAAGCAGTCCAACAGCAATTCTTTTATACAACAGACTGTATATGTGTAAAGTGTTTTTAAACAATCGCCAAAATCTCAAAAACAGAAAATGCCATTTACATGAAGTAAGTTCTGCATTGCCTCAGGCATATCGACGTCTAGCGAAGACGTAATTAGCTTCGTCACACACAGCCAATAAATTGGGAAAATTTATGTTACTTTATAAAGGCGTAAAATTGAAATTCCACACTCTGCTTGCGAAAACAAGGAAAAATTCACAAATTTGCTAAAAAAGTCTATTTTACCCGTTAACCCTTGTTGGGGGGAACCTAAAAGTAGTACCATCTTATTCAGCAATTCAAATTAGGAAAAGTCAAGAAATTCCAAAATATTATCTAAAAAAATGAAGTAATTACAGATGTTTTTGCAAAGGCCGGGCTTCAGAAGCTTATATATAATACAGACCAAGTTTTTAATTATTTTTTATTTCAAAAAAATCTTTATTTTTCCTTTATGTTGTTTTCTAACGAAATAAAATGCATTCTTTTCTAATATAAAACGTTTTAGTTTTCAAATACTGGCGCAACTCATTTTTGAATTAAATTTCATAAACGACAAAATAATTTTTGAGCTAAAGTTACTTTTGCTAAAAACAAATTTGGAATTTTGTAAAGTTTTCATGCAAATTTCTCGTTGAAAAAATTATAATTTAGTTGTTCCTTCAATGTTTGTTATTAGAAATTTATTCTATTTTTTTAAACGTAAATTACATGATTACACGAGTAAATATGATACAATATGTCGTAGATAATGTCTTGTAATAGAAAACTCAAAATGCTGTTTGACCTGGAAAACTAAAACTAAACAAATACTAAATCAGTGTGGTCCAAATACTGGCAGTAGGGCCGTTTTTCTGCGGCCCGCAAACACTTTCTTAATGTCGTATAATTATAAAATCGTAAATATATGATATTACTGTTACTAGCCGCAAATCCCTAGTAAGCTGCATAGGATCACAGTGCAGGCCATTACAGAGAGGTTATTGGCAAAAAGAAATATTAAATTTTCTGCAGAACGAAACAGAACGGGCAATTGAGGAATACCAGCTTAAACTGAGCGATGACAAGCTCATTGGTTCATTTGCATTCTTGACAGATTGCAGTAATCACTTGTACATCTTAATCATGAAATTGCCAGGTAAAAAACAAAATACATTTTAATTGGTTGGACACATTGAAAGTTTTTGCAAGAAACTTTGCTGTTTAAAGCGTCATTACAAAGCGTCATTACAATACAAAGTCGGCAGCGTGGTCGAGTGGTTAACGCACCGGACTGATGATCAACATGGTCTCGGTTCAAAACCCACTTGCGCCATTCTGTTGTGTTCTTGGGAAAGACACTTTACGGCACTTTCCCCTGCTTGGTGGTCTTGACAAGCAGTTCTAAATTACAGTAATATCTCTACTAAATTACAAGCGGACAGCAATATCTTGGTATCTCCGGAAGCAGGTCGGGGTAATTACTTACCCTATGTATAGCGCCTCCGTCGCTTTCCTGCGAGTCAGGAGGATAAATATAGAGATTAAAATAAAAAAAAAAATAAAATGAAGCGACCTATTTTCCTTCATGCTGTAAATTACGTGGTGAAGGAAAAAGCATCATTTTTCTCCATAGTTGAGAAAATTGGTGAAATCAGTGATGATTTTAATGATAGATTTATTGACTTTGATCTGCTGAAAGCTAAAGTGAAGCTTTTTAACAATTTAATAAAAGTAGAAGTAGAGTATTTAACCCTATTAAGACTGGGGGGGCTGATTGTGCCCGCGGTGTTAAATTACTGTGTGCTGCTCAAAAACTACTCGCAGGAATTTTTTTCAAATTTTATGACTTTTCCTGAGTTTTATTCATCTCAAAGTTGGTGCAATTTTTGAAAAAATCAATGAAGTAATTTTGGAGTTATTAATAGTTTGTTGACACCTAGTCACTAGTTTTTTGACTATTTCATAAAACGTGAGAAAAAAGCAGCCAAAAGCGAAAAAAAGGCAAAGTGTAATCTGTTTATCAAAACAATTGAGACTGAGGTTCACTAACTATGTTTACTCAAACACTTTACGAGGCAATAAAACGCTTTCAATCTCATTTTCCCAGAGGAGTTGTTTTGGTTGTAAAAGCCGTAACTGTAGATTTAGTAGATTTCTTTTCGTGTAAAATTTTTTAACAAATTCAAAAGAATCCCAAGCCCTTGATTTGGCTTTATCGTAAATGTTTATCTTACGATTAATTATACTCTTCCATACCTTTGGTATACTGTAATGCTTTGTGAAAAGGATAATTACTACTGTCAGAACTATTCAAGCTAAGGGCAAAAAAATAACAAATAAAATAAAGCAAGTGTGTAATAAAGATATTGGTTTCTATGAAGTTTTTTGGAACGAACCTCAATAAAATACCAAACTCAATTCTTTTATTGTAAACCCAAAAACCACAGGAAAGCGAAATATTTTAATCTTATCAACAATGCACCCAATTTTTTATAATTCTAAAAATCAAAAAAAGAAATCGGCTTTATACAAGCTATATGATTTCTTTTCGTGTGAAATTTTCTAAAAATTTGGAAAAAATCCTAAGCCTTTGATTTGGTTTTATTAAAAAAGGTTTCAATGTATTTTGTTTATTTATTTTTCTTTGTTAATTTTGTAATATTTAATTTGTTTGAACAAATTTTTTGACAAATTTACCAATATTAAGTCAATGTTTTTAAGCAATCTAGCAATATTATTTGAATATGCTGTAAAAAAATATTTTTTGACATTTTTGGCGGTCAAATGTACAAAAAGAAATCATACTTAATGATGCGCGTCAAATACTGGATTGATTATATAGGCTATTTTCTTTTGATGTACAAGTTATAAAGATCCTAAGATAATCTTGGCTCAATGCAATATCTTTTACACACCAAAGTGCAGGGACAAGTACAGATCCTTTTATTTTTTAATTAAAAATTATAAAAATACACATAATAACAAATCGGAGCATTTTGGTACGTACATTTTGACAACGAATTTTTTTATTTGGAGCCAGAAGCGCGAATCAAGATTAATTATTGTTTCCGCCCAGCAATATTTTCCAAAAGAGGGGGAACGGAAGGCAGATAGTATCCTTTAAAATTTGCAAGTCAAAAACATTGCTTTAGACCTGTTTCTAACAATTATATTGTCTTGAATAAAATTAAATTTAACAAAAATTGTAAAATATCGATGTAGACAAGGAGTCAGCAATTCCTGTTTGGATAAGAGCGGCACAGCAAATAACAGTAAGTCAGAAAAGGGGTAAATTTCAAAAAAAGAATTTTATTGTTGAAAAACATTTTCAATAAACGTAAATTTTATTGTATTAGAGAAAAATTTTATTAAAAGCACGGTAAAGACCCCCAGAAAAAGGCAATGGTTTAGAAGTGGGGACACTGGAGGCAGATAGCGCCTATTAAAATTTGCAAGATAGAAACATTATAGTAGACCTGTTGTTATGTGAACTGATAAGGTAATGTGATTGGCTCTCAGAAATTGGTACGACGAAATACGATTGGTTCAATAGATTTACTATACACCCCTATCACAGGATCGCGCGATGGTCACAGAATCACGCGATAGTCACAGGATCGCGCGATGGTCACAGGATAGACTGGGGTTGAAATCGGCAACTCACATCGGTCGTGACCAGTGGGCGACAGAGTCATTTGTTTTTAACCAGGCTAGAAATCTGTTTGACATATGTAGAATAATTTAATTAATGTACGCTCCGTAATGTTGTAAATATCTAACAGCTTTTGGTATATTTAGACAAAGGAATAATTGCATATGATACTTTTAACACCTTATTAACACCTCATTGACGTAATAAAACTAAATTGACTTTATGAATAAAATTCTTTGACTATTTGTAAAAGAAAGTGTTGAAATTTTTTGCTTAGTTTTTTCGAGTAAGGTCACTCAGGATTTTATACGCGCTTGAAAAAACGAGATTACACCTGTTTCCAACAACTTATAAGCATTCTTAACAAAATTAAATTCAACAAAGATTGTAAAATATCGATTTACACAAGGAGTCAGAAAATTTTTTTAGATAAGAACGGCTCAATAAATAACAGTAAGTTAAAAAAAGAACAAAGTTTTAAAAAATAACTTTTTTGTTGAAAAACAGTTTCAATAAACGTAAATTTTATCGTATTAAAAAAAATTTTTATTAAAAGCATAGAAACGAACCCGGGAAAAAGGGCCTTATGTTGAGTTTGAGAATAAAATTCTTATTTAGAACAAAGTGAAGAACAAACAAAAAGAAAAAATGGACTTGCATTCAAACTGTTTAGTCTTTTCAAGATAAAGGCACTTTTGGCTTATCAAATAAATGTAAGGATCAAGGCCAAGCAACTAAAACATTAGTGCCGAATTTTACAACTTTTTTGATCTTTATTAGAATACTTCGTAAAGGTTTTTGTAATACTTTTACTTTGCGTTTATTACAAATTCCTTTGTAATAAAAAAAGTTGTCTTTGGCTGCTCCCTTCAAGAAAAAATTTTTAGCGGCCTTGCTCAGAGCCACAAGTTGCAATTACAACGGCACAAAAATTGTGTACTATTTTATTTTCTTTTAGTTTATTTTAAATTTCTTAATCAAGCTTTGAAGGTAGTGTTTTATTTTCTCATTATTACAATACAGCTTAGTTAATTTATTTTTTTAATTTTTCTTGATTTGTAAATTGTGTTTGATAATTTATATTATTAATGTAGAAAGCAAAAATATACCTTATAGTAGAAAAAAATATATTCTTTTTAACCTGGTTAAGTTTTATTGGATTAGATTTCAATTTTTAAGTTTTTACTGAATTAAAAATGTCGCTAACAACTTATACGCTTGAAGAAGTAACCAAAACAATTTTTGATGATTCTGATGGCGAAGATGATTTGCTTGATCTTGTGCCCGATTGTGACGTGGACAGCGAACAAAATTCCCAAGCATCTCTACTTACTGTCGCTGCTTTGGAAGATGAGACTCCGGATAATAATGCAAACAACGAAATTGAAGCTCTTTCGCGTAAACGAAGTCGTCTTGATCAGGATGCCAACAAAATAACTAGCATTGATACGGCTCTTTTGGAGGAGTATTACGAACCGATTGATCGTACTTCTGATGTAGAGCAGTATGAGGTCCTCACAAAAAAAGCGACCAAAGACCATCCAGAGGAAAAAATAAAGTGGACTAATATACCACCGGAAAGATTTGGTAGACAGGCTTCAAAGAATATCATACGAAATTCAAGTGGGGTAAAGCACGAATACAGAAACCGCTTAAAAATAAAGTCGTCGTGGGAATTGTTTTTTAATTTGGACATTTTGACAATTATTGTTGATATGACAAATAAAAAAATTTCTAAAGTTAGAAATGAATTGCCTAAAAATATTTTAGACGACAACAAATATACTTTTTTACATTTAACTTCCGCGTTTGAAATGCTGGCTGTTATTGGGCTAATTTATTTGCGAGGATTACTTGGTCTTGCAAGTCATAATATTGAAATCTTATTCAATAATCTTACTGGAAATCCTATATTTGGTGCGACCATGAGTAAAAATCGATTTAAATTTCTTCTTTCTCACATTTCTTTTGATGATGCGGGTGATAGACCAGAAAGGTGGAAATACGATAGATTTGCTGCTTTTCGCAAAATTTTTGAAATATTTAATTATAATTGTGGAAGGGTTGCTGTACCAGATGACTACCTAACATTGGACGAAACACTTTATCCTATGCGAAGTAAGCTATCATTCAAACAATTTAATCTTTCAAAACCGGCTAAATACGGAATGCTTTTTCGATCTATAAATTCATCAAGATTTCCGTTCACATACACAACATCTGTTTATGCTGGAAGACCGGTAAACTATCCATCAAATAACTGCAAGTTTTATGTTTACGGCGTTGAAGAAACAGTAAAAAGCCTGGTCAAAAATCTAGAAAAAAATGCGGATCTTGCGGGAAGAAATTTATCTTACGATCGATTATACACTTCAATACCTTTGGCAAAATGGCTTTTGGAACGGAAAATTACTACCATCGAAACTATTCAAACTAATCGCAAAGGAATACCAAGTGAAATAAAGCAAGTGCATAATAGAGATAATGGTTCTTACAGTATAAAGTATTTTGGAACGAACCTGAAAAAAACATCAATCTTAATTCTTTTATTGTAACCTCTAAAACGACAGGAAAACAAAATATTTTAATTTTATCTACAATGCAACCAATTTTTGGGATTTCAAAAGATCAAAAAAAGAAACCGGCTTTATACAAGTTGTATGATTATACAAAAGGAGGTACAGACATTGTAGACCAAAAAATTAGTTTCTATTCGTGCAAAACCAAGTCTCGAAAATGGACCACAATTGCTTTTTCGTATTTGCTTGACACTTGTCGCATAAATGCAGCAAGTGTGTTAGCAATGAATAAACACACGGAGCCGCGAAAACAGAATTCGTTTGAAGTTGACTTTAATCTTGTTTTAGAATTAGTAAAACCTTTCATCCAAAGAAGATCCAGGGAAGGTCTTAACAGTGAAATTCAACAAAAAATAAAGTTGGTACTTGGCGAAAATGTCGTCGAACCAAGTATTGATACAGCTTTCCTATCAATATTTCCTCCTCAATCAGAAAGAAAACGTCGTTGTGAAATATGTATAAAAGAAATATCAGGTCCAGGAATGAAAAAAAAGAAAGATCAATTGCCCAAACTTATCAGTCAATGCCAAAACTGTGGAAAGGTAGTGTGCCAACGACATCGCTTTCAATTTTGTAATAATTGTCATTAACGTTAAATTTCTAAGCAGAACATCTTTTTACGTAAAGACTGCTTTTATCCAATAAACGCAACAATAAACTTTTTGATTGTTATTTCTATAATCAATGCTGCGTAACGGTTTTTCATTATTTGTTTGTAAGCTTTTTAATTTGCTGAATGCTGTCCAAAAAATACATATAAAAGGGAAATTGAGCGTTTCATTTATTAATAAAACCCACTAAGTTTTTCTAAGTTAAAATATTTTGTTGATATTTTAATAATTGACAAATGTAAAGATTTTTTGATAAAGAGCATTAGTTTTTTGTTCTTAAAATTTTAATCCTTTTTGAATAATAAAGTTTAACAATTATTTATATTCCAACATATGATAATTAGTATGGTTTCCATAATATGTCAATTTTATCGGGGCTTCTCGGAGTATAGATAACATCAACCTCCAACAAAAAGCATAGATAAATTCACGGTAAATATTTTTCGCAATTTGTGTAAACGCTACGTAGTGTAAAGATGAATATAAAAGATTATAGTTTAATCTAGAATTGACCTTGTATTAAATTCAAAACTCTAATAGCTACATAACTTTTAGTCAAAAGATACAAACAAATAAACCGAAATTATTTTTTAAATTTGTATTAATTTATATGCAATTTGCGTCGCGTTTTCGTGATGCTGGTAGTATTTGTGAGGAGCCAACATTGCGTAACCGGTCCAAAAATCCATATAGTTCGCATTACTCTTTTTGAAAAACCTCTAAATATTTTATTTAGAGCTCTATTTCTAATACGTTCACAACGCTGGTCAGAATTCAAAAGGGTTGTTTAGAAAAAAGTAGTAAAAGAAAAGAAAAAACATTCAAAATAATAATGATTTCTGTAAAATCAAAAAAAATTGATGTAATCAAAAACAATAAATTTTAACTAAATTAGTGAATTCGAAATATTCTTTTATAGTGAAAATAATTAAAGTGAGTCTTTTGCGACGTAAAACTAAAAACATAATTTTTTGTGTAATTATTTAACTTTTTTTTATGTTATTAAGCTTATTGCTCTTAATTGTTTACAAAAGAGAATAATTAAAAAAAAATTCTAATAAATAACAAAGATCGAATGTAAACAATAATAAAACCAGCTTTTAGCACAATTTGCTGATCCAAAATTTCCTTCTCTGTAAACTGTAACAACTTCGTCAAGTGGCACTTCTAATTTTACGGCTCAATGATCTTCGACAAACAGCCGAAGTTGTTAATTCTCTCTAATCGCTCTCTCGTTTTCATCCAATTTACGAAAATTGACTACCCTTTGAAAACTCGCTTTTTCAATACCAAATAATGTTTAAATGCAACATTTAAGTATCTATATTAAAAGAGTATAAAATTTCCTTTCTATACAAACTTGAATGACAATTCTATAGTTAGAAATTGCTGAGATATAAACAAACAAACAGCGCGGGCACATTCAACCCCCCCAGTCGTACAAAATTTCCAAAACGCCCAGTCTGAATAGGGTTAAATAAGTGATTAGTAATACAGAATTTGAAGATAGCAAACAAAAAACTTATCTCTAAGTTTTTTGTTCGACACTCCTCAGGAGATAAACGTCGGAATGAAGGAAAGAAAAATTCAGTTGATTTTGTAAGAAACGAAGATGATTGGATGTTTTAGAGAAGCGTCACAACACGTGATTAACGCAAGAGTTTCAAGTTGGAAACAAACTGTTTTTGACAGCATAAATTTGGCTTCCATGATTTGATGTAAACGGCTTCTAAAGCAGATAAATGAAAAGAAGAAGGACCAAAAAAAAAAGATTAGTAATTTTTCATCACTGTAATTTTTGGAGCAAATAGGGTCATCTAAAAGGTTTTGACCAATCGCAGATTTACTAAAAATGGTTGGGGTTGAAGATTTGCCAGAACAAGTAGAAATATTGCGAGAGTTTGGAATTTGGCCAGATCTAATAAATTTTGGAACGTGTTGACTTGAAAATAAAATCAAAGTCAGTTATGAAAAATGCTTTTTTGCAGTAAAACAACGTGTTATTCTTACATCTCTCCCACTTCTTCCTGAAATCAAAAAACATAAGTTGTCTGCTTTACCTTTAAGCAATGTAGTTTATAATTTTTTATGCCACTGTTACAGTCGGTATGTAGGCCGCACATCTTAACGATTACAGGACAGAATTCGTCAACACGTGCCAAAATTTATTACAACCGGCCAATTTCCAAACTCTCGCAATATTTTTACTCGTTCTGGAAAATCTTCAATTACAGTTATGTTTAGTGAATCTGCGATTGGTCAACACCTTTTAGACAACCCTATTTGCTCCAAAAATTACAGTGATGAAAAATTACTATTTTTTTTGGTTGTTCGTCTTTTCATTTATCTACTTTAGAACCCGTTTACATCAAATCATGCAAGCCAAATTTATGCCGCCAAAGAGTTTGTTTACAACTTGAAACTCTTGTGTAAATAACGTGTTGTGATGCTTCTCTAAAACATCCAATCATCTTCGTTTAGCTTTATTACAAAATCAATTGAATTTTTTTTTCCTTCATTCCGACGTTTCTCTCCTAACGAATGTCGAACGAAAAGCTTAGAGATGAGTTTTTTGTTAGACGTAGAGTCTCAACCAACTTATCTTTAGCAAGAATTATGTGAATTGCAATCGGATTCTTTTCTTTTGTCAAAAAAAAAATGAGCGTTATGAGCTTTATGCGGTGTTTTGAAAGCTTGTAAGCAAAGAGCAGTTCCCCCTTTTAGGAAACTTTGCACAAAAAATTTGTTAGATCTTCGATAGCAGGAACATTTGTGAAAGTGCTTTTCAATTATGAAGCGAATAAAAAGCAACACACGAAACAGAATGGCTAATGAAACCCTAAATGTCTGTTTACGTCTGTCGACCACCGAAATTGAAACGGACGTTGACGCAATTATCAAAATCAAAAAACAATAAATTGTTTTGCTATTGAGTTGGTGTGTTGTGTATTATTTTTTTTTGCTATAATCACTTTGAGTCGTAAGCAAACAGAAAGCTTTAAATTACCCTAATCCAAAATTCTGTTTAGCGTGCAGATGCAGCAAACGAGTTTTTTACAATGGATTATTTTCGTTTGTGGCCCGCAAATTTTTTCTTAAGCCGAAATGTAGCCTTTTATGCTCGCACTTTGGAACACCCTGTACTAAACCATTTTCGAGGTACTATTATATTGCAAATAAATTTGGTTTATTTATTTATGTATTTTATTTTATCTCTATATTTATCCTCCTGACTCGCAGGAAAGCGACGGAGGCGCTAATACATAGGGTAGACAATTGCCCCGACCTGTTTCCGGATATACCAAGATATTGCTGTCCGCTTGTAATTTAATAGAAATATGACTGGAATTTAGAACTGCTTGCCAGAACCACCAAGCAGGGGAATGTGCCGTAAAGTGTCTTTTCCAAGGACACAACAGAATTGCGCGAGTGGGTTTTGAACCGAGAACGTGTTAGTCACGAGCCCGGCTCTTTAACCACTCGACCACGCTGCCGTAATCATTATCATTAGTCGACAAGATAACTCAGTTTGATCATACTTTGAATTTGAATCAGAAGTACTCAAGTTTGATGTTTAGTCTATCCGGGTAATTTTTGTTCTTCGTTTGGAAAAGGGACTTACAAAAAATTCTTCGAAGAAACTTTGTGCACCTTGTGCAATTTTGACTCGGCTTAAAATAAAGCCACGGCTTGGCCTCTACAGTCGTTTATCAACCAAAAACTTATCTCGCTTCAACAAGGATATTTCATACAGAATGTCTCAGAATGGCTTATCAAAAGAAACTCTAAAATACTTTTCTGCTCAAGAGTAGTGGATTTTCTGTGGTAAGATTACAAGTGCATCAAACTGTTGGGCAAAATGATAAAAATGTTTATCTGGCTTGCAGTGCGGCGTTAGGTGTTCAGCTGGATCATGGTGTACCGTTAAACTTGTTGTCAACGTTCACTGATTAGGGAAATTTTCTCCTTAGATTTCCCCATTCTATAACAGATGGCTTATTATTAGAAGACCGTGGCTGAACCTCCGGATAGGTAGACACTCTTCCATTTCAGTTTGTCTTCAAAACAGCAAAAACAAATTTACTCTGAGCCTAGGCTGCCAGATGACATCATCTATCGTCTGGTTCATCGACAAATTTTCTTGAAACTGTCAAACTGAGGCAATCACAAGCGTAAAAACAAGAAGATCATTCACAAAACAAAGAGATTTTTGGAAGAAAAAAGTAAGAAAATGCTTTTCATTAGTCAGCTGTAAATGCTTGCTTAAATTCAAATTGCCTTTTTCTTGAATGAAAGTCATGTCAATGTTGTAAAATGCATTTGCACTATTACCGAATTATTTATCCTCCTGATTTACAGGAAATTGGGGGCGTTCTACTTAAGCCAATCGTCACGAGATTACCACGACTTACTTTTAGAGATCTCTTTATATTGCGGGCGATTGAAATTTTTAATTTGATGTTTTAGTTTTTATTTAAAAATAGGACTTAAATTTAAAGCCGTTTGATAAAAATGTCAAACCAAGCAGAGAAAAGTGCTATAAAAGTTTTTTTCCAAGAATATAACAGTTTGATGCAAGTACATAAGTTTTAAACTATAAACATGGTAATACATGCCACTGTACATGTATATGCAGCGTTGTTTCCTATCTACTTCATGCTGATGACTGTTTTTATACTAGCTTTGCTTTTGTACACAATGTTTGAAGAATTGTGTTAAAACTTTTTTTAATAAATAAAAAATTTTATATAAAATTTTATACAAAATCTTATCGAAACATATTTTGTAACAAAATTATTTTATTTATTTTATTATTTTAATTATAATTGTATTAATATAGAGGCGTTGAATGCTTTTTAAGCATAGTTGAATTTTTTTGTTTGTTAAGTTAGTAAATTAATGCAGTGAAGGGTTAGAATATGGTTTTGTTATTGCTAAAAACTTTAAATGTTTTACTGATGATAATACCAAATCAAAAATTAGCGAGATATTTTGGTTTAAACTGACATTTTGTCGATCGGAAATCAACCGATATTTTCAAAAAATAAAATTTTTACAGTAACAACTGCTAAACGCTCGTCATCACTAACCGTAGAAATGGAGCCAAGTCGAACACCGGGTGGGTTACTTTACTGTTGGCTATCGCAACAAAATTGAGTAATAAAGAATAAAAGCATAGAGATCACTGAAAAAACAAACAACTTCGAACGCATGCCGCATTCATGAACAGCGAAAAACAAACCCGAGAACACTCTAGTTTAAAAAACACACCAGTCAATGGTACAATAACAATACAAAGTTTCAAACCAAAATAACTAGTTAAGAAATTCTAACTGTTCATATTATAAGCCTAACGCGAACTAAACTATTCAATTGCAATCTAATAATTTTTTATAGGCCAAAAAGAAAGATTTGCCATCATTTCTGTTTATTGCATTTAATTTTGAGTTTATAAACCAACTTTCTATAAATAATCTTTTTTTATAATCAATTTCAACTTATAAAATACTTGTGTTTTCCTAATCTATCTTGTGGTCCATAGTCATCAAATGCTCACAAAGCGCTGGTCTTTGGTATATATACAACGTTTATGTTCCGTATTAATACAACGTTTATAAGCATTCAATGACTATGGACCACAAGATAGATTAGGAAAACTCTAGTATTGTATAAGTTAAAACTAGATGGTAGGTGCTTTCACGCAGCCTGGGCCGTAAGTAAGTCTGTTCATTGATTTTAAAATGACAGACCGAAACCGAACCTACCAAAACGGAAGGGTATCCACCCATTCCGATGTTCAGTGTGGGTCCGCTAATTGGCAAACGTCCTTTTCAGGACGGGGCAATGTTAGGATAAAACTGCCCTTTTCAGGGCACATTGCCAACAAGTTCCGAAGACCCACTATTCTTCAGCTGAACATCGAATGCCTCACTGCAAGCAAGATGAACGTTCTTCATCATCTCGCTATGCAGTATGAGGCACTCGTCATCCTATTGCAGGAGACCCACTGCACTGATGCAGAGAAGTTGGTGCTACCACACTACCAATTAGCTGGGTCTTCTTTAAGCAGGAAGCATGGTCTTGCCACGTTTGTCCACGAGCGACTGAGATACACGCTTTTGGACCAATCTCCACCGACATCGGAGATCGAGTGGTTGTGTGTGGACGTTGATGGTTATAAAATAGTCAACGTCTACAAACCACCGCCAACGCGATTGCGAATCCTGGATCTCCCAGTGTTTCCTCACCCCTGTCTTTACGCTGGCGATTTTAACTGTCGTCATGCTGACTGGGGTTACGACGACAACAGTCCGGACGGTGAGTGATTGGCTGGATGGGCAAGTGTTAATTGTCTTGCCCTCCTATATAATGCCAAGGACGCTGCCAGTTTTTATTCCGGCCGCTGGAACACTGGTACCAATCCGGATCTAGCTTTCGCCAGCGTAGGTCCAAACAGTCGCTTACCGGATAAACGTGTCCTTGACAAGTTCCCCAGGTCACAACATCGACCTTCGCTTATTACACCACCAAGGTTTGCTATGGCAGTGCCAAGCATGCCTGTTAAGCGATGGAACTTCCGCAAGGCCAAATGGAGTCACTACATTGCTTTGACAAATAAATTCGCAAAGACTTTGTTGCCGCCTGATACACTTGATGTGGATGCGGCTTACCAGGACTTCTGTAACACCATTAAGAAAGCAGCCAAAAAGACTATTCCACGCGAGTATCGAAATACCTACATTCCGTGTTGGAATGCAGAGTGTGAATCCCTCTATAAAACCTTTTTGCAGTCTCCTCAGAGAGACGACTCAAGTTTGGCTGCTACAGCTTTGCTTGCCAAGCTTGACAGAAAGCGGAGGGATCGATGGTCCGAGGCAGTTCGAAGCATTGACTTCTCACACTCTAGTCGAAAAGCGTGGAGTATTTTGAACAACCTTACTGGTAGGTCACAACACTCTCCTCGTCACTGTCCCGTTTCAGCCGATGCTATTGCATCTCAGTTCATTAAAAATGGGAAATACGAGGCTGTTGACCGCAATTCATCTCGACTTGTCTTTCAAGAAGTGTCTGACCTTTGGAGGGCCACAACACCAGACGCAGTAAATATCTCTGACAGTTTTTCACAGAGAGAATTTGCTGCTGCCCTTCAACATTTAAAACCAGGTAAAGCTCCGGGACCTGATTCCATCTGCCCCGAGCTTATACTCCATGCCGGAGCTGCTTTGAAGTCCTGGTTACGTGACTTCCATTCTTCCTGTTTGCGCCGACTCAAAATTCCCAAGATCTGGAGAAGAGCGCTTGTGGTCACGATCCCAAAACCAGGAAAGCCCGTGGGGGACCCAAAGAGTTATCGACCGATATCTCTGATCTGTGTCCCCTACAAGATCCTCGAGAGGCTTATCTATGCCCGCGTTGAACCATTAATCGATCCGCTGCTCCCTAAAGAGCAGGCTGGGTTCCGACGCGGGAAGTCAAGCGTAGATCAAGTTGTTCTGCTAACCCAGAACATCGAGGATTCTTTTGAAGCTAAAAAGAAGGCCGGTCCCGTATTTATCGATCTGACAGCTGCTTATGACACTGTCTGGCACCGTGGCCTTACCTGCAAGCTGCTGAGACTGTTTCCGGATAAGCACATGGTCAGAATGATCATGGAACTTGTCCGAAATCGAAGTTTCACCCTTACCACCGGTGACAGCAAGCAAAGCAGGCTACGCCGTCTTAAAAACGGCGTTCCTCAGGGATCGGTCTTGGCTCCCCTCCTATTTAACATCTATACGAACGATCTTCCTTCCATGATTTCCAGAAAGTTTGCTTATGCTGATGATCTAGCATTGTTGCATTCTTCTGGAAACTGGAAGGACTTGGAGGGGACCTTAAGCCAAGACATGTCCACACTTTCAGCGTATCTCCAGACTTGGAGATTGAAGCTCAGTCACACTAAGACAGTGACGACAGCCTTTCATTTAAATAACCGAGAGGCCAGACGTGAGCTAAAGGTCTACAACAACGGTGGACTTTTACCGTTCTGTCCAACCCCTACTTACCTTGGGGTAAAACTGGACAGATCGCTCACATTTCGTCACCATTTAGTGGCATTGCGCAAAAAACTATCCTCGCGCGTCACACTGTTGAGGCGACTCGTGGGCTCGGGATGGGGTGCTGGTGCTAAAACACTACGCATAGCCACCTTATCTCTAGTCTACTCAACAGCTGAGTACTGTGCGCCAGTCTGGTGTCGCAGTGCTCACACTTGCCTCATTGACAGTGTCTTGAATGACGCCTTGCGCATAGTTACCTGATGCCTGCGTCCCACTCCAACGGACCACCTACCTATACTCTCAGGCATCCAGCCAGCTGAGCTTCGTCGAATGGGAGCGACACTCTCCTTGGCTCACCGTGGATCTCTGGACCCCGATCATATTTTGCATGGTCTGTTAAGTGGGTCCTCAGATACTGGCCAAGTGAGACTAAGATCCAGACGCCCGTTTGTGCCAGGTGCGCGGAATCTCTTGGACAATCTTGCCAGACTTGGCATCCGCGCTTCTGAATGGACAAATCTTAAATGGAAAATGGAGTACTGTGAAGGTGCTTCCAGGCTCCGTGCTTTTGTGCCCCGGACCGGTGCCAGGCCTGTTGGGATGGGCTTACCCCGAGCAGCTTGGGTTAAGCTCAACCGCCTGCGGACTGGTGTTGGGCGATTCCATTCGTCCATGCACAAATGGGGTCTCGCTCCTTCACCGAATTGCGAGTGTGGCGCCTCTGAGTAAACCGCAGACCATGTACTAACAGCGTGCCCTATACATCGGGCACCACATGGAGCACGAGGTCTGACGGTTTTGGATGACGAAACTCGATGCTGGCTTAATGACATCACTGCCAGCGTCTGATCCAGGCAGTGCAGCAGTCTGGGGTAGTAAAAGGATAAACCCTCGGCCCCAGTCCTGTTTGTGTCTGACCTGGAGTGGATACCTCTTCAAACGACGACGAGTTAAAACTGATTATAATACGTAAGAGACTATTTATAGAAAGTCGGTTTATAAACTCAAACTTGAATGCAATAAACAGAAACGACGGCAAATCTTTCCCTTTGGCATATAAAAAATTATTAGATTGCAATTGAATAGTTTACTTTGCGTTATAATATGAACAGTTATTATTTTCTTAACTAGTTATTTTGGATTGAAACTTTGTATTGCTATTGTACCATTGACTGGTGTGTTTTTTAAACTAGAGTGTTCTCGGGTTTGTTTTTCGCTGTTCATGAATGCGGCATGCGTTCGAAGTTTGGTTTTTCAGTGATCGCTATGTCTAAGTTCTTTATTACTTAATTTTTTTGCGGTAGCGATCAGTGAAGTAACCCACCCAGTGTACAAATTGGGTCCATTTCTACGGTTAGTGATGACAAGTTTTAGCAGTTGTTACTGTAAAAATTTTAATTTTTTGAAGATGTCGGTTGATTTCTGATCGACAAAATGTCAGTTTGAATACAAATACCTTACTAATTTTTGGTTTGGTATTATCATCAGTAAAACATTTGAAGTTTTTAGCAATATTAATGCCTGGTGAGCAAAATCATTACATATGGTTTTATTGTTAATTAAAAAAAGTTTTTATAACAATTGCACAAAATTATCAAAGTGCGATTAAATGCTTTAAAACAAATTTTACCTGCAGTTCCACTGTAACCGTTTACATTCAGGCGATAGTTTGATTGAAAGTTTCCAACGGAAAAACTACCAAACAAAATAGATAAAAAATAAATCTTTCTTCAGTCTTTTTTCAGTTCCGATATTTTATGTGGTAATTGCAAAAAGTTAAGATTTTTTTGAATCACAGTTATTCAATTTGCAGTGCATTGATAAAACTTATTTAGTTTATTATTTAGGTCGGCAAAAATCCCTAGATTGACAAAATAATTTTTATGGAGAAATCAAATACAAGGTTGTCAAAGAATGGCTTATGACGTAAGTGTAAACCCTTTGGTAAAGCAACGCTTTTTGCTTGTAGAGTAAATCAAATATAGGTGTAGATTTTTTATATTAGTTTTGTAAAAAATCATTGTGCCGGCACTGTAATCTAGATTTCTGCAAATGAAAGAGAGAACTAAATCTATATCAGAATTATAAAAAAATTCTATTGTTTTGTTCAAAAATACTTTCATGAAATTCCAAATTATTTTACCAGTATTACTTAAGTTCGGTTTAAGCTGAAAGGGGAGGCGGAAAAATAAAACGTGGCGGAAAGCGTACAAAAGTCGCCTAAAGCGCAAAATTATTTGTGCTTAAGTAAAAAAGGTTAAAGTTGAAATATTTTAATTGTTTTGCTTGGTTCATACTGAAAGCGGTTGCGGAAAAAGTAAGTCAAAAATGTTGTTTTTGAAAGCGCAGCTGAAAATATTGCTTTTAATTTAAACCGACTTTAAACTAAATTCTGCAATACATGGAAGCCGTACACGTCATGTTAAAAACATCCTTGTTCTTGTCAAAGAATCAGTTTTTCTTTATTCAATTGTATTTATTTGTGTATTAAAATAATTTCTGTTTCAAAAGCCGCAATTCCTTAAGTTTATAAAAATTTTAAATAACAACATTTTTTTTATCTAAGTCCTGATTTTTGTCACAATCATTTTTTATTGTGGTTGTTTTTGTATTTTATGTCTTTCTATGAATTATCTTTGTGGTGGTGGTGGTGGTGATAGGTCTACCCGAACCATTCCTGGGGATGGGGGCGCGGATCAACTCCGCGGAGTCCCAGTAATCGGGCGACTCCCCAAAGACGAGACCAAAGGTCCAGAATAAAGAGGGAATGGCCAAATATGGCCCGACGCAGATGGTCCAGTACAGGGCAGTCAAGCACGAGATGAGAAAGATCCTGTGATTCAGAACCATAGTTGCTGCATGAAGGAGTCTCGGCTCGACCAACCCTGTGGAGACAAGTGGTAAGCAGAGTGCTGTGCTCGTTGCAGCGTAAACGGGAGAAAGCATAGCGAGCGGAGCAAGAGAGAGTAAGCTTCTCGGGAGATACTGGAGGGATTTGATGTTGAAAGAGTCCAGATTGGACACTGCGTCTCCAACTGGTGTAGAGGGATAGTCTTTGTGAGGAAATAAGGGGTGAGAGAGGACACTGATATTTTCGAGGAATCAAGAGAGGCTCCGACTTTAGCAAGAGAATCAGCTAAGTTGTTTCTGGGAGGGAAGAGTGACAAGGTATCCATTGCAGATGGACTACCTTGGATTTGGATAAAACATTGAGGAGAGATTATGTATTGGATAGGGATTTGGGAGTTAAATATGGTAAAGGAACAGAAAGGGTTGATAAGGCAGATAGAGAATCAGAAAATAAGGTGATCGATTCAAAGTTACACGTCTTGGAGTGAGAAATACACCACTCAAGGGCATGTACAATGGCGAAAGTCTCGGCACTGTAACTGGTAGCCCAGAGACCTGTCGAGAAGGAGAGGGAGGTAGTAGTGACACACTTTGTACACTTGATGTGAATCCCTGCACCACCCTGCCACAGTTCTCCAGGTACCGAACTAACAGTCCAGGCAGTGATATTGCTATGAGATAGGGAAGAAAGATGGGAGGTAGCTGTGGTATTGCGAAGGAAGGGGGGATCTTTATGAGAGCATGGGGTTGAGAGGTGGAGTGAAATTGTGTAAGTAGAAGTGGTAGACCAGGGAGGTTTAGGAGGGAAGAGGATTAAAGGTTCACGAGCAAGATGTAGGTTAGGGGTAAGGTTATGTGATCGAGACAAGGATCTCTATGAACCTTTCTTGAGACGTGTGCGGGGTTTAGAATTTGCTAGAGAGGCTAGGGAAAAGGTTGAAGGTAGTCGGAGGGCTCTTTCAAAGAAGGACAGGGGTGAGGTTGACGCCTAATGGAGGAAGAAGTGCTTCTATACGAAATAGAGGGATAGAAGTGGACGATAGATAGCCTGTGATTACTCTACAGGAAGATCTATGCATCCTTTCCACAGAAATGATGTGGGTAGGAGATGAGAAAAAAACAACCTGGGGAAGCATAGGTAAGGATGGGGCGAATAAAATCTTTATATAAGGTACACAAGGATTCCATTGATGGGCCCCAGGAGGCAGAGGCAATAGAGCGGAAAGCACGGAATCGGCTGTGAAAATTTTTTCATAAGGATAGGACATGATGTTTGAAAGAGTGCGGTCGAAGGTTACACCAAGAAAGGTTGGATGAGGGTTAAATTTAGGTGGGGTGTTAAGAATGTACAGAGAGGGTTGTATACGTGATTGGTAGGGCTCTAGGCTGAAGAAGGATGTTTCACATTTGAGGGGGTTGAGAGGAAGGCGCCACTTTGAGGACCATTCCACCAGTCTGTTGAGGGCAGCTTGTAAATTGAAGGTTGCACAATGGGAAGGAGGTCCAAATGGCAAGGTCATCTGCATAGAGTGAAGTCTTAACAGATGTAGGGAGAAAGGTAGGAAGATCATTTAAAAATAAAGAGAAGAGGACTGGTCCAAGAACTGAACCTTAGGTAACTCCTCTTCGGAGACGGAAAGGAAGACTGTATGAATTACAGACTCCGACTTTCGAACGGCGATCTGAGAGATAGAATCGTATCCATTTTGACAAAAAAAAAAAGAAGACCTAAAGAGAGAAGTTTAGAAAGGAGGGCAGAATGTCAAACTGAGTCAAAAGCTTTTACAAAATTCACAGTGGCGATGACTGTACGTATGCCTGGTTTAGATTGATAGAAGGAATATGCGATTGACTGTGAGAGGAAGAGAACCTAATCTACAGTCGATCTACCAGGTCTAAAACTAGCTTGCACGGATGAGAGGGTGCCTTGTTGTTCTAGAAAATAGTTTAGTCGTCTTAAAACCATTCTTTTGAAGAGTTTGGAGGTGCATGAAGTGAGAGAGATGTATCTATATGAGAAAGGTGAGTCAGAGGGTTTTTCGGGTTTGAGAATGGGGATGATTGTCGATTGTTTCCAGGTAGGTGGGAAGGTGTGAGTTGACCAAGAAAGGTTGAAGATATATAGAAGAAAATGTAGCGCTGTTTGTAGAAGGTGGGATAGAAGAGGGTAGGTAATTTGGCCGGGGCCTAAAGAGGTTGAGGTTGAGAGTTGACAGATGGCTGAGGAGTTCAAGAGAGGAGAATGGTGAGCAGAAAGTGGAGTGCAGGGTGTTGCAGTGTGCAGTTCTGATAATATTCATCTGACTTTTCTTGGTGCTTCAAAAAGGTTTTGGGGTTGGAGTGGAGAAGTGAGATTGTAGATGTGAAGAAAGTTAGTTAGCATAATCTACAGGGGTATGGCAACTTGGAAAGTTGGGTAGATCAGATGAAGTTTGGGAATGAAGGCTAGAGATGGAGCGAAGTAGTGAAAAAACTTCACTGGGTTGTTGATGCTGCCGTAAGGAATGGCAGAAGAGGCAGCATCATTGAGAAGTTTAGTAAAGGTGTGAGTGACTTCAGAAAGAGAGAGTGTCGCAAAGTTAGAGGGAGAAGGGCAGTGGGTATCAATATAAGTAAGGTAATCGTCCCAGCGAGCTTTATTGTAACTAAAAGAGGGGGCGGTTGATAGAGTTAATTAAAGGGGAAGTAGGAATAAAGATAGAGATAGGAAGATGATCTGAGCCGAGGTCCGGAAGGGTTTGCCATGTGCATTTAGAGGCTATTTGAGCAGGAACCAGAGAGAGATCAGGAGAGGAGCGGTTTCCGGTGGCATGGTGTAGTAGGGTGTGAGGTTTAGGGTTGTTAATAGGTAAAAGAACAGAAGAGAGGAGCCAGTCAAACAGATCTTCGCCAGATTGGTCTTCCGGTGAGCGAGAGTCCCAGGATGAAGAATGGCCGTTAAAGTCGCCGAAGATGTAAGTAATAGGGATAATGATTAAGAGGAAGGGTAAGCTGAGAATCGGAGGAAGAAGAGCGGATAGGAGGAACATAGACATTGAAAACATGTATAGGTAAGGCTTCTTTTATGTTAACTGTGATAGCTAAATAATCGGAGCTGGGATCAAGGGAGGAGACGGATTGTGTGGAGAGTGAAGTGTAGGTTAGACCGTTTTTGACAAGTATGAGTACACCACCTCCTAAGTTTCCCGTAGAGATGATGGTTCGTCTCCTTGTCATAGAACGGTTCTTTTGGAGAGTTTTGTAGCCGGGCATGTAGAAAGTTGAGTCAGAAGAAAGGTGCGGCTCTTGCACGAAGATGAGATTGTACTGATTTAGGGAGAGAAATTATATAAATTCAGTACGACGGGGAAAAATCCATTAACATTCCACTGTAGGATTCAAAGGTTGTTTCGAGAGGGAGGGGGAAGATGGAAAAAAAATTATGTGAGAGGAGAGATGGTATGTTGGGTTTGAGGAGGAGGTGGAGATGACGCTGAGGGAGGGTAAGTAAAAATCAGTTGGGGGTGATTAGGAGGGTCGGTGGGGTTATTAATGCTGGAGAATTGTTTTTTGAAGATACGGGTTTGTAGGTATTTGTGGATGAGGGTGAAATTTTGGGAGTGTTTGTGGATGAAGGTACAGGGTTAGGATGTGAGAGGGAGGGGGTTGAGAAGAGGATGGGCACATTGGACAAGTCCAAGAGTGTCCCGGGGAGATTTTACAAAAGTTAGTGGGAAAGAGATCAGAGCAGGAGAGGTGTACCAAGAGAGAACAGTTGGTACATTATACCGATCTGTTTCCCCAGGTGACTCTACGGGAGCAGACGGAGCAGGGGTCTGTAGGCCCAGGATTGGGATGGATGTCACCGCTGATGAGAAGAAGCATAAGGATAAGATGCAGCGGTGAGTAGGATAAGAAAAGAGGAGGTTTGGGGTGGAAGAAGAGACTAAGAAGAGTTGTCGGAAAGAAAGTAGAAGAAATAGGGGGGCGGTCAATGGGTTTAAGAATGCTGTCCATATGTGACTGTGCATTGGACAGCAGGGATAAAAAACAAGGAGAGAAGTTGTCCACGGGAGAATCGCCCGAGGATGAGACACTCGGGGAATTGACAAGCCATTTCGACCCTTTCCAATGCAGGGAAGGGGACCGTACCACGTTGAGGTGGCTTGTCATTGGTGCAGTATCATCTTTGTCGTAAAAGTTGTCGTGAAATATTCAGTAAGATAGTATGATTGCACTTTATCAACAGTGTCTTATAAACAAACAGTGTTCTGACGTTTCAGGAAAGAAGGCAAATATAATTAACTAGATACATGTACGTTATTGCCCGATTCAACCACATAACAACTTTTTTTAACCAAATAAGCCTGACCCGATAGTTGATCTAAACTGCATAATGGGGAAATGTTATATATGGGATTACAGCTTTGACAGTTGTACTCTGATGTTTATAAATTAGATTTGAAATAACAAAGAGATGGTTTAATCATAATAACCTGCACAATTACGTTAATTGTCGTTTGATCAACTGTTGTTTCGATCAATTCTCTTTCAATCAACTGTCGTTTGACGAAATTTCTTACTAACGCCAATATTAGCTATTTAAAAGAGTTATTTTGAAACATTTGATTCACAGGATTGTAAAATAAACATAAAATGTTATATCAGAAACACTCACAAAAAAAAAAACAAGCAGCATCTTTAAATACACTTGACGCACTACGTCACTCGAATTAACTACAAATTAAATAACAGAATGTAGTCACAGCCAGTCATGTGGTGACGTTATTAGCATTCATCTAAGAAAAAAAAATTGTAACAAGCCGCAATAAGTGTTTGACTCATGTTTTATCAAAAGTGTTTTCAAATAAACTCTTCAGATTCACCAACCTGTAAGTAGCGTAAGCTGTGTTACCTTCCCAATCTTCAATATTCACACGAAGTTGATACGAACCACCTGATGCAATAATTGCATGCAGCAAATCCAAACCTACATACAACCCAGCTATAAGTACTTAATCCAATTTCAATAAATTAAAAGCAAACAATAATTTTTCAAAAAGAAAACAGCAGTGAATGTAATATTTTTGTTCAAGTGTTATTTTAAAAAATTTTTCATGAAAATGCTTTAATCAAAAAAAATATAATTAGACACAATTTAGAATAACACAACTTCTGAGCATTTACAAATAACTGGGGTAAGTTTTTAATTATGTTAATAAATATGAATCAAGCGTTAATATTGAATAAAGTTCAAATGCTTGATATTTAAATATTTTATGAGTTAACAATTGTTTGTTACATAACAATGTATTTTTAGACTTTATTTCTTTGCATTATAATTTCAAAATTTTAATTTTAATTTTGTTTTATGAGGTCGTTATATATAACAACACAGTTATAGATTTAGTGTTTGTTTTAAAAAGTACCTTCAATATGACTAAAATTGCAAGCAGTTATATAAGCCATATGAAACATTTTACAATTTTAAAAGTGCCTTGAAGCAGTTGTTTTCAACCTTTTTAGAGGCATAGCAAAACTTAAAACTTAAAGTATGTAAGCAGCCGCATGAAAACAACGTTTTTGAAATAAAACATTTAAGAATAGCAACAGCAAAACACAAGAATACACAAAATATGAAAATCAATTTAATGTGAAACTTGACATTGGTTTTGACTTAATACAAGTGCGTCAAAAATGAGGTGTAATCGTCTGTTAGTCAGTTACGATATTAACCCATTAATTCCCAAGCATAGACCAAAGAATATTTTTGTAATTTTTTTTAGCTTATTTTGTTTCTTTCCCACAACTGATCACTTTTGACCAAAAAAATTTTGAATTTTTTTGTTTGTTTTTTTTTAAATTACTTGTTCCATTTTCGGAACATTGGTATGTTCCGACTATGCTATTTTCTATGTTTCGCTTGGTAACCCAATATTCGTTTATTGTGTCATTTCTTGGGTCGGAACATATTGAAATCAAACCTGACGTTGTCTACTGCACCGGAATTATCAAAACACCCTTTTTATGAAATTTATGTAATTTTCAACAGATAAGAGAAACGTAGAAACAAATATTGCAGTGCAGAGATAGTTCAAAAAGTACATAATAATAAATGTTTGTAGCTTCGCAAACTTCAGACATTTTGTCATGGAAAATCACGGAGCACTTTTTGTGAAGCAGAACCTCACACTGGTTGCACATGGTCATTGTATTTTTTTTTGCATAGCTTGCAACGTCCCTGTTTTCCAGCTGATACGCAAATATGTACAGACCCTGAGAATCTTATACTGTCTACCGGCATTCGGCTGGGTCCTGGTCTACATGATTTGTCTGGTACTCTCCCAAGTAAAGTGCGCACTATTTCTCTTCGGAACTGAAGGTGATTCATGGTCCCACAAATCTCGTTGTGTAGTCTCCAAGCAGCAACAACGGACATATTTAAAGTTTGCAAATAAAGAACACCACCACTTTTTGCTACGCGTCGGGGTCGGTACTCACTAAGAAAGCAATCAAGGAGATCGACTCCACCCATGTATTTGTTGTAACTTTCCACCATTCGGGACTGCGTTATATTTATTTTGCTTTTCTTTGCGGCACTCCACCTTCGAACCGTATTTGTGGGCTCTGTACCTTCAAAATTGCTCACAATGCAGACTGACTTGTTGTGATTCCATTGACACAAGACCACCTCTCCATTGCTGTAGGTTTCAAATACTCCTCGCTCGTTCTTCTTCATTACCGCTGGAAGAGTCAGTGGGCAGTTTTGTGTTCTGTTCTGGCGAATAGTTCCGGTACATCGTAAGCCCTTTCTTGTCAAATCTCTGCAAAGGGCTGTTAAACTAAAAAAATTGTCAAAAAAAATGCATGGTTTGAATAATTTTCGAGTACTGCAGTTAGTTTATTTACAACTCGCTCTCCTAAAGGCTCACTTGAAGACATATCTTTGCCAGTGTAGACATCAAAACTGAACGGATAGCCTTGGGTAGATGCAAGAAACCATATCTTCATACCAAATTTCACTGGCTTATTTCGCATAAACATTTTGGTAGAAAAATGCCCACAGTAAGGAACCATTTGCTCATCAATGGACAAGTGTTCTGAAAAAACTCCAAACCGAAGAAAATTTCTTTGAATTAGGTTTAGATACGCTCTAACCTTTGCAAGTTTGTCAGCCTGTTGTAGGTTATCGTTGTCAGCAAGATGAAAATATCGTTTTATTTCTCGAAACCTGTTTTGTGATATTTTTTTCTTCACAATGTTTACGCCAACATCTTCATCATGGCACCAGTACAGATGCTCCTAAGGAAGGGTGTGATAACCACTCAATAAAACAGTACCAACGAAAGCATCCAAATCAGATTGTGGCAAATAACATTGGTGACTTAGCTTTTGTTTTGCGTATCTTTCAGACTCTCTATTTGCTAGGTTATTTACATCTTTATCAAAATATAGCCGAAACAACTGAAAAGCAGAGAGTTCGAGTAATTCTGGGTTGGTTTCTTCCAAGCTAATTGACGTTGGTTGAGGCGGCGATTTAGAGGTTTTTCCATTCTTTTTCCAGGCAATTTTTTCTTTCTTTTTACGCTTTGCTTTTGCTGATGTGCACGGTAGCTCTTCTGTGTGAGTATCCTCTAAACTAGGATGAAACACTTTTACATTGCTTGCTACTTTTTTTAATTCCTGGCATTCATTCAGATCTTTATCGTCCTCCTCCTCGTCAGTCACTTTGCCCCTGGTGTCTGGTGGTAAAATTATCAAGGCACTTCATCTTCATCATCACTGATTTCTTGAATTAGACCAACTGCTTCGTCAAGCGTTATGAAACTTTTAGACAAATTGTTTTTTAAGATTTTTCTAATCAACGTTCTAATCGTATAAAAAAGATAACATTACAAAATGTTATTCGCTCGCAAACAGTAAAGCAAATTCTAACTATTTTCTGTTTTACATGCAACAAAACTGCAAGCTTATGCTGCTAATTTATTAGAATATAACAATGTTACCAAGATTTGCTTAGTAGTGAAGTTTTTGCCTTCACGTCATCTAAATCGCGGACTGGAGAATATATTTCTCGTACTATCTATTATTTATTGCTTTGTGCCTCTATCAGGCTTTGTGACTTTTTAATCCAAGAGATTTATCAGTTCTTAAATGTTTCCAGTCTCATACAAAGGCCTTTGTGATGCTTCATTACAGTAGACATTTTTGTGTATTGTGCATTGTTAGTCATTTTAGCAGTTTTATTTACTGTGCATTAATTTTATGCTTCTTCTTTGTCCGAAAAACTCTACTAGACTTTGTGTGTCAATTGTATAGTCGCCACTTCCCAATGTTCCAAAAGTGGAACATCACAATACATTATAAAAAATAGCACTTTATTTTCATTTGTCAGGCGTGAAAATTTTTTCGTTTATTCAGTGACACACAATAAACTAGAAAATGTCTTTGAAACGCATTTTGAATTTGCGTGTGCTTTGCGAGACGAAATAAAGTAACGCAAGCTAATTAGGTCAAAAATACGGCAAACTTTGACCTCTTAATCAGCTTACATCTATTATTTTCAAAAAAACTAAAATGCTTATTATGTTGTACCACCCTTCTACTTCACAAATATAATAAAAAAGAACTTGAAACTTTAGCTTGAACATGTCAAAATAGCCGTTGAGAAAATGTTCCACTTTCGGAACATTGGGAGGTAATGGGTTAATTTTTGATTTTGATCATTTTGCTGAACAGTGTTTGCCGTATGTAGGTTGAACCAAAACTGAGGCATTCTCAGGTGCATTATTTACCAAGTAAGGACACTTTCTTTCAAGAACTCGGTTTTAAATGTTGAGAAAACCTTTAGTTTTAAACGCTTTTTTCAGCTCGACTTCTGACTGCAATTCTACAGCTAGTAACTCTAATTAAAAATTATCTGAAGTGGTGACAGCTTCTACTGTCATAGGCGTGGCAAATGTTTTCATTAGGGGCAAGAAAGAATTTATTTTGTTAAGATGACATTTTAATTCAAGAATCAAGTTGCCAATAAGCCTGTTATACGTTTCAAATGATCCGTTATTTGAATTATTTAAAAATATTTGAATTCAAATTATTTAAAAGTGTCGAAAAATGTGTGATAACATCACTTTTTAATTGCGACCTCCAAAAACAAAGTTTTTTTTATTGAAGGTTGACAAAACTTATTATTTCCCAGTAGGATGCGATTTAGTGATGATAAGTTGGTTGTAATACCAATCCTAAGATTAATTATAAACGCCAAATCACCAGTTTACGCTTTATTGTTAAGTTGAGAGATGGCTTTTTCTCTTTCTATGTTTTTTCTGCAACATTTTAATCTCCGAAAGATTGTTATAGAATTTTTTAGACATGCACTACGGTTTAACCATCTTACAAAAGTGAACATAATCACATCAACATAATCAGCATAATTATCTAAATGAAACGTTTCAAACTCGCGATGCTTAAGTGCATTTAGTCTAATCCATTTTACTATTGTTGTGACTAGTTTGGTCACATGATACGTTACAGATGATACGCTACAGATGATACGCTGTGGCTACCCCTGGTTGAAGGGAAAGGCCGAAAGAAAAAGACGTTACTAGTTTGGTCACATGAAGTATTATCAAAGACTTAACAATTAGACTTTCTTGATATAAATTACAGTAATGCTATGCCGCACGAGGAGGATTATCTCTTGCACGCCATTTGCTAATGAGTCCTTGTAGTTCTTGATTTGTTTCAAGCATAGAAAGACAGCCGTTTGTTGTCATTGAAACACCTTCGTAATATCTCAAAATGTGCTCTTTGAAGCGTTTCGTAAAATATATGACATACGTCTGTTCCTTTTGTTGAGGTAAATTTGAAATGAATGGAACCTAAAGTTAAATATTCTTTGTAAATCTTAAAGTTTGCCATAACTCCCCGGATAAAGACAGCTAATTGTTCTATTTTGGTAAAATCTTTTGATGTCATTGCTATTTCTTCAAATTCGCTGCCACACTTAAACATATTCAACTGCTTGTTACATGCTGACTTAAGCAAATTCTAACTTTTTTTTTCTTGATTCTTCTTTGTAACAATTATACTTTACAGAATGAATTTCGTAGTGTCTCTTAACAGTAAAGTTTTTTTACACTGTTTATTACCACAAGAAACAAAAATTAATGTGCCTTGTTGTCTACTTTACTGTAATTTAAACAAATTTCTCTTCCTGTTCACTTTTAAAAGCTTGATTTTTTGCTGAATAGTAGGAGTTTTCTTTGTTGGTTGCTCTAACAATATGACTTACGTAATATAAAATAATCTTAAAATAGAATCTTATAAAATAATTTAGAAGAAAGAAATTTAAACCTCATTCATTAACAAGTTATTTTTATTATAAGAAGTGAGATCCGCAAGATGGATAGTTGAAAGCTGCGATTGAAAAGCACTGATTCACAATAAAAGCAAATATTTGCTTTCAAAAAAATTGTAATAATTTAAAAACGTTTCGTCATTTCTACGCTATAGTGATTTTTTATCTTTTTAAAGATGTGTAGGTCAGGTAAAACCTTGTTTAATGAGTTATATTTTGTAATAATTTTTGTATAGATATTTCGTGTTGTTTTTAGAATAATGCAAGATTTTTATTTATTCGTATAATTATTGAATAACTTTTTTCTACGTCACAACCACGTATCTACACTTAGTGTTGATTGAATCGGATTTTACAATTGCAAAAACATTATCTCTGCTGTATTCAGGTATCTGTAGTTGAAGTAAAGCGAAAATATTTTGTTGGTTTTCCAATACTTTAGCTCTATGACATTAAAGATAACATTAGATAAAGCACCTTGTTTTTTAAAACAAAACAGCATTGTTGGAAAAAATGATGTTAGTGTTGTCTTAGATTAAAATTTATTTTTACCTTTTTAATGATAAAAATTATTTTAAAATAATCAATGGAATGGACGGAACCATAATTCTTTTAAATTTTTTTAGTCTTTAAAAAGACTGTTTACGTGAGAATTTGGTCGGCCAACTTTTGTTCGAAGAAATTGTTGGCAAATGACGAACTTCAAGAAAACTTTGGTATATATAGTATTGGAAGACAACGCAAGCAAAGCTTGTTTTTGCCTGGTTCAGCCTTTTTCAAAGACAAATCTGCACGACAATAGTGCTTTTGCTAAATAGTAAATATTTCTAGTAAATTCTAATGCATTTAAGCCTTTTCAGATTTTTCAGTTCCTCAGCTGCAGCAAGAACAACTTTAATCTCGAGAGTCGCTGTAACATGGAATATCTTACGATGTGTAATTAAAAAAGGGCTATAATGTAAAGAAAACAAAAAATGGAAGCAACAGGCATCTTTATGTGGCAATAAATATCTATTTTAGCTTCTAAATAAATTAAAAAAACTATTTGATAATTCTTAAAAAATGTGAAAATCATTCAATGCCGGCTTGAAACTACGTACCTTAATAGTTTTTTAAATTTGGCTTAATTGTTTATAGTTATATTAAAATTATCTAAAGCATCGATTTTTTCATTTTTTATATTTTTTAAAAACTAAAGTATAAGTTTTTTGTTTTTTTTTATATGTAAGAAAAAAAACTTTTAAGAGTAAAAGCCAAATAATGAATTTTTTAGCAACTAATCAGCAGCAAATTTTTTTTGAAAAATTTATCAAAAAAAAGATTTAACAATTTAAGAGTATATTTTTTCAACCAAACAATAATAATAAGCAACACTAATACATTCATACCAAAATAAAACAAAAAGAAATCTTAAACGTTTTTGGCTCACATTACCTCTCTTTAGCTGAATAAAATGTTAAGAAATTTTGCCTTCAAATTTAAAGATTGAGGTCAATGACCTGATTACGTAATTGCTTATCAAATTTGTCACAGAAAGTTTTCATTAAAAGGAATTGTTGAATAATAATTCATAAAAAATGCAAACACTTTTTTATAAAAACCTCGTGTGACATTTTTGATAAACAATTACGTATTCAAGTCATTGACCTAAATTTTTAAATTTGAAGGCAAAATTTCTTAATATTTTATTCATCTGAAGAGGGCTAATGTGAGCCGAAAACGTTTATGGTTTCGTTTTGTTTATTTTAGTATGAATGTATTGGTATTGCTGTACATTATTGTGGTATAATGAAATTTTTGTTATCCGAAAAAGGTTAATTGTTATGTTTTACCGAGCCAAAATTCCCCGTTTAAGTTTCCAAATCCTCGTTGATATTCAGTCCAATTTCGATAGAAATCCACACTTCCGTCCATTCTACGTTGAAAAATCTTCATATAACAAGATGTTATGTAAAATGAAATACCTTTTAAAATTAACGTTTATTAGTACAAAATTATATCCGGATTAAAAATAACCTATATATCAAAATTCCTCTATTGAAACTTTGTTGCATAAGCCACTAAATTTTTGATTAATTCGTAAACGTCAATATTTTTTACATGACATTTAACGTGATTACATGCATGATTTACTAGTTATTTCAATATCATTGGCACTGTTTACTTGGACTGGTGACTGTGCTAAATAAAAACCAACACCAAGTCAATAGCAATATAGTTATAATACAAGTAAGAATTACACATGGTCATTCAAAGAAGTATTTGCTTTAAAAGTTTTTAAATCGCTATTTAATAAACTTCTTTATGGAGAAGAAGAGAGAATTTCATGCTTTAATCTGATAGAAAAAAAATTTACTTTGTAAGTTAAGTCGATTTTGTATGGCATTTTAAAATCAACAAATTAGAGTGTTATCCAAAAAAAAATTCGATGGAAAGTAAAATATAAAAGTTATCAATTTGTTTTTATTAAAATATTGGAGAAACAAGAATGAAAAGAATCTTGGTATTATTGATATTGAATGCTTCTATTTAAGGTTGGACTTGAAGATTTTTGGTTAGAATTTCATATTTTTAAAAAGTTAGTCCAAGGATTTTTATATCTTTTCCCGCCAAGCCTTTTTTGTTTAATTTTTGCGTACGAAATTTAAATAGTTTATTTTTTTTGTTAGACAAGATTTTTAACTCAAGATAAAAAGTTTTGTTACAACTTAAAGTTACAAATATAGCATTAATGGCAGCGACACAGACAACACATTTACGTATTGATAAACGCTTCAATATGGAAGTAGCAATATAGTTAAATTCGATTTATTGACAATTTTTTTTTACTTTTAATTTCCGATTTAAAGTTAAATATTTTTAACCCGGTCAAAACTAACCATCAGCAATTTCTTCCTTGATACTGAATTTGTCAGCAAAGAACAACAAACCCACCTCGTTCTGACAATTATACGTGTTCATGAAACTATTAAAATCTAGTAACATTCATCAAGCGAAATCGAATTTATTTTTGTTACTTACTATAGCACAACAGTTTAAACTCAACTCACTTGCATCCATAAAAAAATCGCTTCGGTATTTATATGATTATCATTTTTAGTTTATGTAAACACACTAAATCAGTGAAATTTTTGTATTGATATTGCCAAAGACGAAAATGTTGGAAATTTAAAAATCGCTTTTTAGCTTTGAACTGAAAATGTTTGTATTTTGACAGCCCACTATTAAACTTTTTAGTTCTTATTTACCACTACAATTTTGGATAAACAAAAACTTATTTGAACAAAACAGCTTGCTGATTGGATTTATTTTGGCTCAAATATATCTTTGTATTAACATAAAACTTTTTTGTCTGTGTTAGAAAAGTTAAGTTTTCTGTTTTAGTATTTTCAAGGACGTCGAAAAGCTTTTTTGGCCGGAGAGAGCAAAATTCAAAGACACCTTTTACAGAGTTATTATTTAATATCGCAACCGTTTTTAGCAAAAAAATTTAGAAATGACTAAAAAAGGGGGTCATCACTTGCAGTCACAGTCTAGAATAAGACTGAAAAAAATTCATTACTTTTACTCGATTTCATGATCTCTACTTTCATCCTAAAGTTTAGGTGTAGACAAAAATCGAACTAAAAGCCTACACCTTCAATCCATTTGATATTTTTGTAAAATTTCTATGATTTTAGGGGATAATCTAACGCAATTTTCCTGTATCTTCCCATCTAACTCTCCCTTTTCGAAATGCCGGGGGTTAATTTGAAAGGGCCAAAATCACAAGGGAAAATTGCCTCCTTGCACCCCTGCTTTTGAATATTTTGTACTTTTTTTGTAGATTAAGAGTTATCTTTTTGATTGGATTAAAATAACCAGATGTTACCGTTATTCATTGTATTGAACTTTTATCACATTAAATGTTTCCAGTGCTAAATATTCTGATCAGTACACACTATAATCTGGCTATGGCATTTTTGCAAAAAAAATGGGAAAAACTTAAAACTTAAAATTAAGATTCAAAACAATTGCAATAAATGACAGAAACCAAAAATGAGCTTTACTGAGTTATTCGGATTAAGTTGAAATTAATTTTAAATTTATTTCATCATTTCAAAAATGAAGAAGCTGTGTTTGGCCTACAACTGCAGCAAATGGTTTTTGTGATACTGTGGTTGTTACGAATTGTGTTTGGCATTCTGACCAACTCTTTCATGTTTCTTAATCACGCTTGTGAGGATACAAAAGTTTAGAGAATTTTCTGCTCTTTGTGCTTACAGACTTTTAATTTAGTTTAAGCGTTGGTTTTAAAGGACATGTTTAAATGTTACGTAATTCAACAATAATTGACATAAAAACTGTTTAAATTGTTTAAGTGACTATAAGCCACTACATACTTGCGCACTCAACACGTTCAATGTCCAGTCAGTTGAACTTCGTGAACGACAAAGTCAAACAGGTTTTTTGACTAAAAACCACACTTTTTGACGATTAATTAAATGGTTAGATGGTAAAGTTATCATTCAATTAGTGGTAAAAAATTTCATACATCTTTTGATTTTTGCTGCAAAATATTTCGTTATATCCAAGATCTCAGAAAATGGGTTTTCAACCAAAAATATATAGCAAAATTTTAAATACGATTCATGCTTTGACTTCACATGATAACTGATGCCAATTCTTGACCTTGGGTAAAATTTAGTCAACCCAACAAATTGAACTTGGGCTTTTTCATTCTTCTTCATTGTTTTCTTGGTGTGGCCACTTTGAATTAGACAAAGCACAAAGCAAGTATCTATTTCAAGTGTGGTATTTAGGTGAATAAAAAAAGCTAAAAAGTATTAATAAAACAACCTATAAATAAGTTGTTAAAAAATTATAGCTGTATATAAAAATAGTCTAATAAAATAAAATGTTGTTTGAAGTGATTCATATTTAACAAATTTTATTCATAAATTCAATCTATATGTTAATTTGCAAAAGAAGTTTTGTGATTAGTTACTATGTTGAAAGAAAAAAAGCTCCGTTGTGTATGAATATTCGTGCCACTGTCACAGTAGGTACGTAGGACGAACATCACAGTGACTACAAGATAGAATCAAGCAGCATGTTCCTAAATGGCTACAACAGCAAGCGAAGCGTCCTACACGATCTCAACCTGGTAGATCCTGTAAGCTAAAACGTAACAATCCAGATTGTGACTCTGCCATAGGACAACACTTGCTTGATAACGAGCAATGTGCTGCAAACTATAACGACAAACGTTTTAAAATTCTTGCTGTAGCACGCAACTCGTTCCATCTGTGTCTACTCGAGGCAACTTTTATCAAAACCAAACATCCGGTTTTATGTAAACAAAAGGAATTTGTTTACACATTAAAACTTTTCAAATAACCTAATTTGCGAGTAACAGTGTTTCTCCTGGGTAATTGCACATAGTGCGTTTCTCCTTTCCAAGATTACACTGTATTGCACCACACTGTGCAATTGTGCCTTTCTCCTTTCCGAGACTGCAGCACCTTTCTCCCAACTGTTGAGACTATAAATACCTTGATTTTCTCTAATTCGTCCCATTTTGACGCGATTGCCACTGACGAGAGCGTCACGAAAAGCTTATGGCTTCGATAAAATCGACTTTGTTTGAAGCGATATTAAAATTCTGTACCACAAAGAAGCTCTTAAAGATTTTTATTAACTTTAATCAATAAAAATTTAAAAAAATGTTTAACTTTACAGAGCAAATTCAGCTGCTGGTGATACAACAAACCTTATAATTAAAATTTACTGGTTGTAATTATTTATTTGGTCTAAACATTTTTCTCTGTGATATTAGGTATGTATATATATGCTTTTATTGATTTACCAGCCATCCTCCTCCATCTGTTTCAAGATCACAATAAACTTGATCTTTTCCAGCTCTTTCGGATAATGTGATGTAGTAAATTCCACTTCTAGTATTACCAGCTCGAGAAACATCACGACAATTTATAAATCTTTTATCTAAGTCACAAACATTAGTTCAAAAAAAGTATTTATAGCACAGCTCAAGAGAAAACACAATGTGTATCTTGGTTATTGAGACAAAGTCGGATGTTCAGACTCAGCGAAAATACAGAACTAAGTATGGAAGAGATCCACTATCACGTCCTTCAATTTATCGATGGCACAAGAAATTTATAGAGACAGGGTCAGTGTTGGATACAGTTAGAAGTGAGTGACCAAGAACATCTAAGAAAATTGTGCCTTCTCTTGAAGAGCAGTCATTTTGCACGGGTCTATTTACACGTTTATTAAACACATAAAAATTTAATCTGAAACACAAAATTTTAGTTTGACTAAAAACTTTAATAAACACTAATTAATATAAAACAAATCTATGTAAGATATCTCTTTAACTGCCTTTGAATAAATTTTTTAAATTGTCTAGCGACTTTATGAACACCCTGTACTTTAAAACCGTCTTATGTTGTAGTGATAAGAAGCAAATTATTTAAGATTAATTGTTACCAATAATTTCAAAAGGCTGACAATTACCAAGGTTTTATTTCTATTTATTTACTTGTTTAAAAAAAATTTTGGGAGAAACTTTTACAATCTAAAGAATTATAACAGACAGCAGCACAATTCCATTTATCATTTTAAATATTTAATTAATTTATACAATTTTTCAAACGTTTTTGGCGTAACAATTAGTCCTTTTCAAGAATCTTAAAATAAATCTTTTAATAAAGTATAAATATCTATTAGAAACATTATAATAATTAACTAAAATTGCAATCAGATAAATAATTTGCTACAAAAATTTCCAAATTAATGTTTAAGCATACGATAATTTATTTTTATTATTTTGGGCTGATAAACGTAACAATAGACTTTATAAGTCAAAGTCAAAAATTAAACGTAGTCATTACGATAAAGTTAATGGTTTTAATTATAAAAACCAAAAAATGGAAATAAAAATAATAACAAATTAGTTAAAACAACAGAAAATGTTTTTACAATATTGTAAATTACAAAATAAAAGATAAATCAAATATTAAATTACGGCATCAAAAGGAAATAAATTTAAAAAAATTTAATAAAAAATAAGCTATGTTTATTTATTTTCGAATTTCATTGTTACTTATTAAGGGAAGGAATTTTTTTCTTTCATGAATTCTTGCTTTGAACGCAAAATTACAGTAGTAAAATTAATATGCTTTTTAATCTGATGCTCAATTATCTTGATGATGTACCAATATTAGTTACGTTCGCATCACGCAAACAGCCGAATTCGCAAACAAAATCAGAGCACAGAGGAAAAGAATTAAGACATTTCAGAATAAAACGTAAAGCCAATATATTTTGAAACGTAGTTTATTCAGGATGTTTTGGAATTGTAACTTATTCCATCATCAACAGTGTTAAACTAATTGATTAAGCAAATATGAATTATTACCTATTCGAATAAAATATTGCAAAAATATACGTATTTAACAAAACGGAGGAGATATCTTCGCGTAACTTTAATATGAAATTGATACAACAGCAATTTAGGCGTATACAAAACTATAATGTACGTATACGAAATTGCGTTTAATTCACGCAATCTGTAAATTGAAAAAGTTATTTCCGTATAAAGACACGCAACCTTATTTGCAGCAATTAAACGTCATATGTCAATTAAAATATGATTGTGGAGCTTCGTATATCGGACAAACCGGCAGAAATTTGATTACCAGACTCAACAACCACAACATTGATTTGCTACTTCGACAGCAAGTTGGAAAACACCAAGTTGACAATTCAACCCATAAAATCAACTTCGAATATTGTGCAAAGTTAGGTTTTTCAAATCATTGGTAAAAATTTTTGATTGGGTTATACACTCGAAAATGTAATTCATATGAAAATCGATAAACACTCCATTTCACGGTATTTATTTTAATATTTAATGCTTCCTTATTTTAAATAACAATAGTACGGTACAGTAATTAATTTGTTTCAAATTTCTTAACCAGCTTATTTTGTATACGTTTAAATTGCTGTTGTATCAATTCAATTTTAAAGTTATGCACTGATAACTCCGTTTCATTTAATACGTATATTTTTGCATTATTTTATTCTATTACGTCATAAATTTTCTAGATTTAAACATTTATATTTGCTTAATAAATTAGTTTTGATCAAATGATGATGGAATTAAGGATGAAATGAGTTACAATTCCGAGACGTACTGAATAATCTATGTTTTAAAATACATTCAAAATTATTGGCTTTACTTTTTATTCTGAAATTAGTTAAGCAAATGGTATGCTCCAGAGTTACGAAATTTGTGATTGAAAATATTGAATTTGAAATTTTGTTTTCTTATATATTGGAAAATATTAACATGAAATTTTTTTTCACGATGAATTTGATTTTTCTAAAGAATTGTTTTGAATATATTCCGATAAATGGCATAGAATGGGCAATTCAGAATACCGAATCCGAAGGATTCAAATCCTAAACTATCCGAATCCAAAATGCCACTTCAAACCAAATAATAGGATTCGGTTTATATCGTGCTCACAACTTTTTCAGGTCGAGTCCAATTCGAAGAAAAACCGATTGAAGGAAGAGTTAATTTTAGGGAGAAACAGAGTTAGTTTTAGAGAGAAAGTAGTTGGTTAAAAAAAAACTAAGTTGTTCTTAAGCATCTTAACAAATTTTAGAAAATTCGAAAAATTTGCGGCACGCTTTGGGCTAGCGAGAGTAATTTGCGCGACGTTTTTTCTCTTTTTATCTCTTATAACAACTAATTTTGTTTTTTATTCTCACTCCAATCGGTCTCTCTTAGAATTAGACTGGAACGCTGTATCACGTTGCTTGGTCACATATTTTTTTTGTAAACGTACCAATTGCAAGCAACGATAGAAAAATTAGCTCACACACAATCGTACTTATTGGTCAAATGCAGGCGTTTTCTCGTGATGCACACGCAAACAAGTCTTTTTTCTCGGTCGACCACGTGCTTTTCTTTAGCTGCGTTCATTCTGAAAATCCTGTTCGACGATTCGTTACATTTACGTATTAAGTAAGAATCTGGTTAATATCACTTTATATTTGCTACATCTGCATCTCCAAAAGATCTTTTTCAAGTGCAGGTTTAATTGCCACTAAATTACGATCACGTTTGACAGGCAAACATGTAGAAAGCTTAAATATATTGCACTGCAATAAACTCGTGCTCTGATTGTGTTTTTGTTGTTGTAAACTTGTAGTAAATAAGTGCTTTCATGTTGATTGTGCTAATTGCAGAAAAAAGGATTCGGTATTCTGGATTCGGTTTAACTATTCTAGAATATTCTAGAATAGTATATTATTCTGAATTGCCCAACCCTAGGTATAGCAATAAAAAAATGGTTATTTATTTTCTGTAAAGTGTTTTCAACGTTTGAATAAATCTAATAAATCTGAAACGTTTGTAAAAGTTTTTATGAATTGCTTAATTTCATTAAATATTTAAAATTATAAATGAAATTTTGGTGCAGTCTCTTATAAATTTTTAGATTAAAAAAAATTACGAATAAAACAAAATATTTAAAATCACATAATTAAGTGACTCAACAGTGTTGTACAACTTATTTGGTTATGATCAGAACGGAAGCTTAACGTTATCTAATTAATTTTTATCGAAAACTATTATTATTACACATTTAATGGCAAAGCTATGTATAGTTGTATAAATGTAGGCTTAATATCGCGTGCTCATGTGATTTAAAACAACGCAATGTAAAATCCGAAAATTTATAAAGCATTAAAACCATTATTACTAAGTTTGAAGAAAAGTTTATAACTAATACAATAATTGACCATAACTTACTACACTTGCAATTTGTGTGAAAAGTATTTATTGTGTGAATGTAATTACTAAATTGTATTTACGGCCATGCAGTTAATCGCTGCAATATGCTACAAGAAAAAGAGTTGTCTACAACTGTGGTCCCCAAAACTTTTTTCTAAAGCGATTCCAGTTTTTAAGAAAGTTAAAGCTGTTCACTTATTATTAAAAATACTCATCGCTTATAACAGACCTATTTAAATTATCCAATGAGATTTACACTAATATAGCCTATAAATGACACGGGCGAGCTACGACTGCCAGTCAAAGATTAAACGAAAAACTTTTTGCACCTGAACATTGACCGTTTTTGTTTACGTATCCTTGATCACAACTACACTGGTTCGGTCCCGAGCAGTGGCTATGTTCAGCACAAGGTTGATTGTCACAAGTAACTGAAAGATAAACACAAGATGTACGTAAAATTATTTGCTTAAAATAGTCAGAGTTCTTTCTTTAATCCATGTTACTATTTACTGTTACAATTCATTATAAATTAAAACTTGATTTTTTGAAACTCTCTGACTGCTACAAATAAAATTACTTATGTTTTAAAAGCCAAATGTGGTTTAAAAATTTAAAATTGCCGAAATTAATTAAAAAAATGAAATTGATAAAACGACTGAAATTTTGCTTTATAGTGGACTTCAAACAAGCAATTGCTACAATATTTTTAAATTTTATGAAAAACAAATCTTAAACATAATAAAGTTTAAATTATTAATGTATTTTAAAATGTATCTTGCGACTACATCTTGCAACCAATTCTTTAGAGTAAAAGCTTAACAATAATAGATAACACAAGACTCCAATCAAAACAAAAAGGTCCAATGTTATGGAGCAACTAAAATTTTTGCAATTTAAAAAATACAACATACTTTGATCGGGCCGGTGGTAATGATGTAAGTTAGCAAAAGCAATAATCGCAACCCTAGTTGAAAAATAGGAAAATCAACTTTATTTTGATTTACTATTTTGCGCGGTCATGTCAATTTTTGCTATTAAATGAATAGGCATCAAGTTTTTGGACAACTGTTAAAAAAAGTAAGTCGAAAAAAAATTTTACAATCAAATTCTTTTGAGATCAGCGTTTTATCTAGTTTTTGAAACATGTGACCACAGCAAGTTATCTGCATTGTGTAAAAACAAGCCCAATAACAAGAAATACTGTATAAGCTAATTGTTTATAACGTGAAGCAAAACTGCTTAAACTTGGCATAATTAATATAATTTTGAAATAGTATTCAAAGATGAATTGTCAATCATTTTAAATCATTTACTTGAAATATACACTAACATGATAAATTATTTGCAGAATTTTTATCAGTTTTTAAAAAACTTTTTTAAAAAACGTATTGAATATACGAGGGTCAGTCAAAAAGTAATGAGCCCTGTTAACTTTAACCGCTTTAACCTTCATATTTTTTCTAGAAATTTTAAGGGTGTTTAGTAAATTTACTGCTTTAAAGATAAATTGTAAAAAAAAATTGTTTCAACGTGTCCACTTTTGGTATTGTGTTTTGGAAATGACGTCATCACTGGATGTCCATCAGAAGCAGAGAGCTGTGATTGAATTTCTTGTTTCGGAAGGGGAGCCACCAAAACAAATTTTCGAAAGATTGGTAAATGTTTATGGAGATGCTTCATTAGCCTACAGCACTGTGAAAAAGTGGGTATCCAGGATTAAACACGAAGAAGATGATCCAAGTTTGAGTAGCCTCCAGGACAGACCAAGAAGTGGAAGACCATCTTCTGCAGTCAATCCTGAAAACAATGATAAGGTTGAGAAATTGATTAGAGATGATCGCAGAATCACTATTGATGACATTGCTGAACGTGTTGGAGTTAGCCATGGAAGTGCTGTGAATATTGTTAATGAGCTAGGCTTTGCAAAGGTTTGCGCCAGATGGGTTCCGAGGCAACTTTTGGATTTTCACAAGCAAGCCCGTTTTGAAGCTTGTTCGGAGCTTATTGAGTGTCACAGAAGTGACAAAACTTTTCTCAGCCGTATAGTGACAGGAGATGAAACCTGGGTTCATCACTATGAACCTCTGTCGAAAAGATCATCCATGGAATGGCGTCACCCCACGTCCCCAAGAGCCAAGAAATTCAAAAGTCAACGTTCAGCTGGAAAAATTATGGCGACTGTGTTTTGGGACATTGAAGGAGTGATATTGGTAGATTTTATGCCTAAAGGTACTACCATCAACTCAGATGCTTACATTGACACTTTACGCAAACTGAAAGCGAAACTGAGAAGAGTACGACCTCACCTGGACATGTCTAAGGTCTTGCTGCAACACGATAACGCCAAGCCCCATACCAGTCTCAAAACTCGTTAAGTGATTGCTTCTTTTGGATGGACGACGGTAACCCATCCCCCATACTCACCCGACCTGGCACCATCTGACTATCATCTTTTTGGACCATTGAAAGAAGGAGTTAAGGGGCAGCACTTCACTAGTGATCAAGAAGTCAAGCACGCTGTAAGAAACTGGTTAAAAATGCAGCCTGCTGACTTTTACAAGGCTGGCATAGTGTCCCTTGTTCATCGATGGACAGTTGGAATTGAAAAGTGCGGAGATTACATTGAAAAGTAGAACTGAGATCTCCTATCCCTGGGCTTTCTTTTGATGTATGACTTTTGATTTTATTGCAACAAATATGGCCAGGAGAGACTTGGGCTCATTATTTTTTGACTGACCCTCGTATAAATATCATATCTATGAATTTATAAGGTGAATGATTCCAATATCTTTTTTTTTTCCGCGTACTTCAAGAATCTTAAAATAATTTAGTGAATATTTTCTTTCTCATAATTTACAGAAATTCTAACAATTAATGGTTAGTTATAATTGCTCGGTTGAAAATTTTTAAAAAATTGCAAATGAACGAAATTGCAAGCTACGTGACGAAGCGATTAAAGATAGCATAACTTCCTTTTAATCTATTGCTTTCTTAGTTAGAGAGCAAACAATTTGTATCAACTTCGAAATATACTTACTTTAATATATTTTCATCATTTTTAATACGTAAATATGTACTAATTAATTTAATAGTTTACTTATTCTTTATAAAATACGTATTATTCAATTTTCTTACAATTTCGACAACCAATCATCGATCCAGTGAATCCTGAGTTGCAGCGACACTCACCAGGTGATACACACTCACCTCTATCATCACATGAAAACGCACCCAAACAAATTGCTAAACAATAAAATACAATGCAAATTAGTATAGCGAATCAGTGTAGCAATTTAAGGTAACAAGTCAGTGTAGCAAATCATTGCAGCTTAATGCAAGAGCAACTGACTCGTGATCAGATGAAATACGACTTTACTAGTTCACTGTTTTCGCAAAATTTACAGTATGTTTATAGGATATATTGTAAAATCTTTAAAAACTTGAGACAGTGTATGTCAGTGCGTTAAGCAAAGGTAGAATTTTTAGCATAATGTACAAAAAAAATCTTTAACAACAAAAAACATTATAAACATTATGCAAATAAAAGTAACTCAATGCCTTGAGAACCGTAATATAATCACTTTATTTTTGAAAATACAAAAGAATTGTCCGTTTTAACAGCACAAAAAAAACCTGAATGTGTCATCACTATGGTTTGTATAATTCTTATAACTATTCAATTATAAGTAGCATTGTTTAACTCACACTATGATCGAATACTTTTTTGAATTGATATCAAAAATTAAAAAAAGCAATTAAAAAATCATTGAGTAATAGCAGGAATAATCGTCATTTTAGCATAATATGTCAGCAGTGGTGCGCAAAACCCACTACGTTAAATTTTAGGTAAAACATTTCTCTTATAAATTTAAGAGAGAAATAATAAAAATATGAAAAATATTAATGCTTAACCCATTAAGCGCCGCACCTACGTATTTCTAGAGATTCATTTCTAAAAATTTTTTGATATGTTATTCCCACCTATGCCATTTAGATAATTATTAAAAAAGAATTCCAATTTTTTGTTTGTTTATGCAAAATCTGAGGCGTTGCAGAAACGCAACGTCAGCGCTTAAGCGGTAAAAAAATAAATAATTTGCTACGTGAATTGTATACTTAAAAACTTTGAAAACACAGTTACTATTCGGGATTGCAAACTGTTATTAAAAAAAATATTCTTAATTTTTCACATGAAACCTAGAAACGCACAAAACGAAACATGGCCTGCCCAGTTATTTGACCAAAGTTGGTTTAAAATAAAGAGAATTTTGAGAAAAAACCAAAATGTCATCAAAGCGTGATTTTGTGAATGGTAAAACGCAATGTCATCGGTCTGAAAGGATTACATCGAAGGTTCCAGTGGCCCTCTCTCAGGAGACCCATGTAGAGGATAGGCATGGTGCGTTTCTTGTGCGAGCAACTGCTCCACGTTCCCCGCCTCGGTGCTTGAGATGCTTTGCTCATTTTCATTGGATAAAAGAGCGTCGCAGGTACTGCGCCCTTACCTATCTCTAAAACCAAGATGGAGAACGTGGAGCAGCTGCTCGCCCAAAAAGCGCACCTTGCCCATTAGGCAGACAATAGTCGACACACGTCGGGAGGTTGGAGTACACAAATTACGAAATTGATGCATTGTGAAAACATAAGAGCAATAGACAAACACAAAAAATGCACTCAATAAAAATCAATGTCCAGAGTCGTCAAAAAAAAATTACGAACAGATCTAAGTCAAAAGGAGCACTCGGAAGTCTTTTTTTTGTTTGATTTCCCGGTATATAGATCAAAAGCATACACATACCCATCGGACGAGGCAAGCGTCCATGCTTTATATCTGAACCTTATAGGATTACCTTTACAGAACATTCTTGCCGAGTGACGTCCTCGATACGGAGTCATCTGCTCATCAATCGACAAGTTTGTTTTATAAACTTCAAACTGTTGAAACTTTTTGTTCAGAAGCTCAATGTACGCCCTAACTTTGAATTTAGCATTTCTTCATCAAAAAATAATTCAAATATTTTGTTTTGTGACTGTCCCAGTAATTTTCTTTCCAAATCTTCCAGCGTGTCAGCTTCTTTGCTTACAGGAGAAGATAAAAAAAAGCTTTTTTTTTACTCCATTTCACTTTCGTGCAACGTTTTATTTTCAAAACCGAGGTCTAGAAGCATGGCTTCACTTTCTGTCATATCGTTTTCGTCCATACCTTCTTCATCACTAACTACAGTAACATCTGGTAGTGTTATGACCACATCCAACTCACCTTCTCCAAATCCAGGACCTTCTATAGCAGCTAGTGCCTCTTCTACAGTTAGAAACTTTTGGCGAGACATGTAGGGTAATGTTGTTAGTTCAAATAAGTAGTAGTTGCTCGTCTTGTCTCTTCTAACAATTTTCCGACTTTCTTCAGCAATCCCTGTCACCACTAAATGAATGAATAACAAACTGAAAAACTCGTGCAGCACAAATGTAGATTTTGAAAGAAAAAGAACTGCGATGTTACGTCATAATCGGATTAATCCCTTTCCAACTTCTTCAAGACCTTTTAATCAGCTAGATTGCAAAACTAATCTTCAGGCGTTTTCATTTCATCTACAACAGGGGTGGGCAATTTACGGCCCGCGGGTCAGATTCGGTTCACCACAGTGTTTCATCCGGCCCACTTGTGCCTGCTGAAACCACAACTATAGTTTGTATGGATATAATTTTCCGTTGAAAATATCTTTGAAAATAAACAAATCGTCGGCTAAAATAAATACTGCAATTTTCTACGTATTATCCACACCCGAATATAATATACAATAATACAAAATCGATTCGAGGTGAAGACTTTTTTTTTAGAGATCACCATGATTTCGGGAGAAAAATAGCAAAATCGGAGACGAAATTGAAGTGAAAACTTTTTTTTTAGAGATCACCATGACTTTGGGAGAAAAAAGTGAAAGACAAAATCAAAGCCCTTTTTCTTTTCTAGAAAACATCAACTTTTGGAAATTCTTGCCTCGGGCCCCTGAATTTGAATATTCACCACCGATAATGAAGATCAATATTTTTAGAGATTATTATAATGCGGTCGGCAAATAAATTCAACTTCCGAATGCGGCCCTTGAGCTTAAAAATTTGCCCACCCCTGAACTAGAATCATGTACCAATGCATTCATTAAAAAGTTTGGCCCTCAGTTAGCTTCCGTGACCACAATGCGGCCCGCAAGCCAAAACAATTGCCTACCCCTGATCTACAACGTTTTATAAAACGGTGTCGCGTGTCTGCTACAATGCGTAATAAAGTAGTGCTTTTGCGCTGACGTTGCAGAAACAGTACACCAAAGATTGCCTTTAAATAACTCTGGCGCTTCACACATTTAGAAGTTGAGTTTTCACAGTTACATTCTAGCAGAACTATACTATAAATTAAAACTGTCATTGAAATAATTTTATTGCAGTAATGTATATTAAAATGCGACTAACAAAATGTACTCAAAACTTGTAAAAAGTGCCGTTAAACAGTGAATCTTTTAAGTGTGAAAAAAATTATTTTTTTAAAATAAGATTTAAAACACTTTATTTAGAGTTTAAATTACCAGAATACATGTATTTAGTTTTTTAGATTGAAAGTTACTTTTAAAATTCTCTTACGGAAGCTCAAACTATGCGTTGCAGCAACGCAACGTCAGCGCTTAATGGGTTAATTGAAAATTACTTTTAAGTGTTTAGTTTTTTCGCTTTCAGCCATTTTATCATTTATTTTCAATTATCTTTTATCAAGTTTAATTTTTTTTCTACTTGATTAATTTTGCAATTCAACAATTAAGCTTAAGTTCGACTTCAAATAAATCTTTGGGTACAAATTGGGTTTGGGCTCAATATTATAGACCCACTTTTTGCAACTTTGCAATGATTGATGGTAATTAAAGTATTGCAAATTCTCACTTTGATATTTTATGAAAGGTAGAGCTCGGTAGCCAATCGAAATAATAAAAATTGATAACATAAGATAATGTTTAAAAAAAAGTACAAATTGTAACCCAAAGTTGAAATCGTGGCAAAATTTTTAAAAGATGATTTACAATTTTACTTTTTGCAAAAAAAAGGTTATGTACGCCGCAGAATATAATCTATTGAGAAAGAAAGTTATTGGGGAAGGTCCAGAAGTCAGAAAGATAAATACTTTTCTATTTTTTTTAATATGGTTTTAAGTGGACTCCATAGCCTTGGTAGAGTGTTAAATTGACAAAAGATTTGACCACTTGTATCTCAAAAATAATAAAAATTAATAAAACTAACATTTTAATGTGACCGAAGCTTTCTTTTCAAATATAACAAAACTATTTTGTTCTTTGTAGCACATATATTTTGTGCTGAATTTAAAGGCAACTATTCTTAAAGATTTCTAGTTTCATTTGTTAATTACGAGGGGCGTTCAGAAAGTAATGCTACTGATTTAATTTCTTGCAGCATTCATTTAACTAACATCTGATTCTTTTACAGATTATAGATTGGTAACTAAGGTTTACAGATTTTGTAAAAAATAAGAGTTTGAATTACTGCAATCTACAATTCAAATTTTAAGCAATCCCTCTACGGCTTTTTTGTTAGAAGGTAAGACTGGCATGATTACCCCAAAGCAATCTCGGCAGAAGCAAAGAGTTGTTATTAAATTTTTACTGTCGGAAGGAGAAACAGCTCAGAACATAAGCAGAAGGCTAAAGCAAGTGTATGGTGACGATGCAATAGACTACAGCACAGTGACAAAGTGGGTGAAGCAAATCAATGATGGACAGGCAGAACCTGCTGAAAGCAATCTTTGCAATAGGCCAAGAAGTTGTAGGCCATTTTCTGCTCATAGTTCTGTTGACATTTATCAGGCAGATGCATTGATTAAGGAAAACAGAAGCATTACTATTAATGAGCTTGCTGAGTCATTAGGAGTAAGTGCAGGAAGTGCTGTAAAGATCATGGATACCCTGGGGTATTGAAAAGTGTGTGCAAGGCGGGTCCCAAGGCACCTTTCCTAGGCTCATGAACAATCCGGCCTAAAAGCTTGTTCTGAACTTCTGGACTATTGCCATAGTGACAAAACCTTTTTGCAGCGAATAGTGACCGGAGATGAGATTGGGTTCACCACTTCGAACCAGAGTCAAAGAAAGCATCAATGGAGTGGCGCCATCCCACCTTACCCGCTTGAAGAAGGTTGATTCTCAGCAATCTGCAGGAAACGTAATGGTGACTGTGTTCTGGAATAGTGTTGATGTGATACAGGTAGATTTTATGTCCAAAGGAGCAACAATAAATTTAGATGTTTACATCAATAAATTAAAAAAGTTGAAAACAAGAATAGGAAGAGTTCAACCTGTTTTGGAAATGTCTAAGGTTTTATTGCAACATGACAACGCTATGCCTCACATTAGCCTTAAAACCCGTGAGTTCATCAGCTCCTGTGGCTGGACAACAATTTCAAATCCCCCATATTTGCCAGACCTGGCACCGTCTGATTTCCATTTTTTGGGCCCCTCAAAGAAAGTTTGAGAACCCTACAACAAAGGTTCGCCATCCCTGCTATATGATGCACAATTTGTGTACCTTTAAATCTCGATGTCATGAAAAAAAACCTGGTTGAATTACTTTTTAAACGCCCCTCGTACTTACACTAAATGCAATAATTTTGTTGTATCTGTTTTATCTCTCAATTATCCACACCCAATGCTATTATTTTTTACTTCTTCCAATTTCAGCAATAGTCACAGCAAATTTTAAAGTGATACAAAACAAACGACTGTTTAAAAAATCAGAAGATTACTTTTTGAAAATACCAAACAGGTTTGAGGTACCTCTTATAAACGCACTAGTTAAAAAATCTAAAAAAGAATCGATATTCCTTTAAAAACTCAATGACACATAAATAATTTTTAGAAAAAAATTCTTTGTGGTCAGTAATTATGTTGATATTTTATTTTAAAACTTCTTTGTATCAGTATATACACAATCCAATAAAATATAGGGTTAAAAAGTGATTTGTGCTATTTTACATCCAATAATTAATTTGAAAAACATTGCTTACTTTATAAAAATTTACTAATTAAAAATGAATGCCACTCTTTTTGGTGCAATAATGCATTGAGAAGAACTAGTTTAAACCTTACAGAATTAATACAATAAAAGTTTTTAAAGTGTCATTTTACTGTTTATGTTATTTTTATAATTCGTTTATTTTTTAAAAAAATTATTTATTTTTTTTTTGAATTTTTTAAAAGAGTAATTTTTTTCAAAGAGAAATTTTTAAAACAGTAATGTTGTTATTGACGTTTTCAAGTCTTGCTTCACGTTGAAAGCTTAATTTCACCTTATTATTAAGACTTTTTGTTTTATTTTAATACATAATGCACTCACCTGCACACCGACCGCTTGCTAGCTGATATCCTTGATCACAAGTACACTGATTCGGTCCCGTGCAGTGACTATGCTCACCACATGGTGGATCGGTACAAGCAGCTTAAAAAAGTTTTGTTTAAAATCACAAAATTAATTATGAAACTATTAAATGTTCAAATTTTTTGATAACTATCTGCTCGTTATCCCTTAAACCTCAGAAGCTGTCATTATGACGGTTTTTCAAACTTTTTACTTCAGATTAAAGAATTTCTTAAATATTGAAAAATATCAAAAGTCAAACTTTACCTTAAAGTACTGTTTCAACAAAGTGCTAAAAAAAGCGTAAATTTAATGCGAGTTATGAAATAACAAATATTAAATTAAAATCAAGTTTTTTTTATGATCAACATCATTTATATCTCGCCGGATTAAAGGACAACATTGTACGCGATAAATATTGCGCAACCGTCAAGCGATTACCTTAAAACGCTTTTACAGATGCCAACAATTGCAGTATAATTTTTATTTATTTATTTATGAATTAATATGTTGAAATTTTTTTTCTTCTTGTTTGGATTCTAAGGAAAAGTGTTAAGATAATTTTCTTAATGTCACAACAGGTTAATTGAATAAATTCATCGTTCTATAAAACCTTAAAATGATCAATGGTTCTGTCAATACCAATAGGCATTACAACAGGATAACGAGAATAGGAATTAGAACCGAGACCGTGTCTAGAGCAGTCCCATTAAAACATATTTCAAACACGTTGCTGTATTTCTTAATTTCTATAACAAATTATTTTTATTAAATTTCACTTTTATTTCCTTTTTTTAAACAGTTGTTTTAACAAACATCGCTAAGAAATGATCTGAACTCATATGTCAAAAACTCGGGCCTACAGTTTAGTTTACATAAGCAATTCTATTGCGCTATTCTGCCAAGACTAAGATAAGAAGCCAAGAACTAATATCACTTTCAAATCTCTTCAAAGCAAAATTAAAGTTAATGATTTTGATAATTTTGTCATTAGTGATTATAGTGGTTCTATAGTAAACAAAACTTTAACCCTTTTGATTGTTTTATTTTTTCAATCGTTATTTCCCTTGATTAAATTTTATTCATGTGACATAATAGTTTTAATATAAATCTACAAAAAGAACAAAATTCAAAACGATTTGTTTTTAATAAAAAGCTATTGTAATACTCCCCCAAAAAAGTATGGTTTCAGAAACAAAGTTTAGATTATAAAGTACTTGATGCTTTTAAATCTTAGTTATCGTACATTGGCTGCAGTTTCTCCCAGCGTATCCAGAATAACATAAACACAAATAAGAGTTGTCTTCGTTGACGCATCTACCGTTTACACATTGGTTGAGACATTCTTTGAAAGCTGAAATAAAAGTTTTTTTTTTAATAAAGTATTTAAAAAGATTTTTTGTGGCACAAAATTTTAAAATTGCTGAAATGTCGCTATAGACGTGGCCATCTATATAGACAAAACTCTTTGATAAAAAAGGGAGTAGCCTTGAAAAAGGCTGTTTAAGAAAACTCGAACGTTTTCGTGTAGCTCTCATCAGGAGAAATCGCTACAATGAATAAAGAACTGAAAATTCCAAATTTTATTGCATAATATATTGTCGTTTCGCCGAGTAAGAAATTATACAAAAGAGCAGTTGATTTAGAAGCACCAGCCACCAAGCGGTTGAAAAGTAAAAATTGTTGTTTCGTCGAGTTAGAAATGGAACAATTTTTATTGGACGGTATTTGGATGTTTAACTTGGCAAAATTATAGTTGTAATTTGAAGTCTGAAAAAAAAAAATTAAAACCAATATAGATAATAATTATGTTGATAATTTAAGCCTCTAAACGAACTCTTTTTGACGGCACAATGCAGGTTTGCTTGAGGTTATGTGGATGGATTCTAATACAGCAAGATGAAATTCAGATCTGGTTTTGGATAGAATTGAAAATTGATCATCATTGTAGTGAAGGGCACAATTTGGATGTTTCAGAAGATGAGTGCCAATAGCCGAATCACAAATAGGTGTGGAAGAGTTTATTTTACTTTTTTGCGTTGGCTAAATTCTTTCTTGATCGGTTTTGTTGCGGATAGTTTTCGGGACATGTTGGCGGATTTTGTCCTGCAGACGTGGAGCAGTTCTGCCCACGTACCGGCATTTGCAGCGGCACACGAATTGGTGTACGACCATGCTTTGTTGAGAAGCAGGCAAAACGTCTTTGTGAATTGCAGGAAGAATTCGTCTGGTGGAAAAAATAACTCGCGGTTGAACTCTTAAAAAACAATTTAGAATGTTACTCTTAATTTTCTTTTCAAATATAATAGAAGTTTCACCAATCCACGGTAACTTTAAGTAAACAGGGCATCGTTGAGGGCCTTCTGTCGGATGTTTTTGAAACTGCTGGATTTTCTTTGAAATTCTTGCTTTGATCAGCGACTCTGAGTAACCGTTTTTAAGAAATAAAGATCGAATAGTATCCAGTTCTTGATGCAGGAAAGATTTTGAGCAGATTTTGAATGCACGGTGTGTTAAAGTTGCGATCAGGTTAGTTTTGCATGTCTTTGAACCAAACGAGTTCCATCTAATATATTCACCAGTAAATGTAGCTTTCCTGTAAACAGATGTAGTAAAATTGTTGGTTGATTTGGTGACTAATACATCTAAAAACGGTAGTGATTTGTTAACTTCTTTTTCACTTGTAAATTTGAGCGAGGTGTGTAAAGAATTCAAATTAGTTTAAAATGTTTCAAAATCAATTCATCTTGGAAGAGAGCAAATGTGTCGTCGACGTAACGGTTATAGATTTGAGGTTTGGAAAATTTTTTGAAAAGTTTAGATTCGTAAAATCCAACAAAAATATTTGCCAAAGGCGGACCAAGCGGACTGCCCACAGCGACTCCATCCATTTGTCTGTATATACAATTATTAAAACTAAATTCAACGGAAGATGTTGCAATTTTCATTAAATCAGTTAAAACGTGTTTTAAAATGATTGGCTCAGGAAGATCACCATTGTAGAGAGCTTGACTGCAAATTTTGACCGTTTCAGCTAAGGGAACATTGATAAATAAATTATAAATATTATATGAGCAAAGAAAACATTTATTAGGATTGACGTTGAATTTTTGTATTCTTTCAGCAAAAGTTAAAGAATCTTGAATGCAATTGATTGAGTAACGATTTAAAACAGGCTGAAGTAGAGCAGAAAGAAATTTAGCCAATTCGTGTTGAGCAGAACCGATCATGGAAAGAATGGGGCGACAAGGAGCATTTTGTTTATGAATTTTGGGTAGTCCATACATTCTAGGCTTTGTGACCCAGTGGGTTTAATGACTTGGTAAACATTTTGAGGTAATTCATCAGCTTTAACGAGTTTTAGCAAGTGTCTTTGGAGCTTTGCTTCATTTTTTCTAGTTTTGTCGAATTCACTGACAGGGCCAAGAAGTTTAAATTTACTTGTGTCCGATAAAATGCACTCCATTTTATTCACGTAGTCAGATTTATTAAGAATCACAACTCCGGAGCCTTTATCGGGTTTATTAATTAGGATTGCTTTGTTAGACCTGAGTGATTTAATTGCTTGAAGACAGCTATTATCCATAGAAAATTTAGAAGTGTCAATCGGTGAACTACAAAATGAATGCGCTACCTCATTGAGCTTGGGTTTTAGTAAAATTAATTCATCGCTGGTTTTTGGTTTATGATGTAACAATTCAGATAGCAAAATTTCAAATTCAGCAAAAACTTCTTCTCGTTTAATATTAGACGGTGGGAGACAGAATTCTAAACCGTAAGCTAAAACATACCTTTCAGTTTCGGAAAGATTATAGTCAGACAAATTTATAATATTTTCATCCGAGAGTGACACAGAAATGCCAAAACGTTGTTTTCGAAGCCAATTGACGGTATTAAAGTGCTTTACACGAATTTGTTTTTGTTTAACTAATTAAATCTGAGCTAAATACCTACAGAATCGAAGCCAATCAAAGAAAAAAAGAAAACTACGTATCTTTTTCCAACATTAAATATAAATAGGACGTAGACGTTGTAATTTAGTTGAATTCTTACTTATTTCATCTTGTAGAAAAACACGTTCCACACCTATTTGTGATTCGGCTATTGGCACTCATCTTCTGAAACATCCAAATTGTGCCCTTCACTACAATGATGATCAATTTTCAATTCTATCCAAAACCAGATCTGAATTTCATCTTGCTGTATTAGAATCCATCCACATAACCTCAAGCAAACCTGCATTGTGCCGTCAAAAAGAGTTCGTTTAGAGGCTTAAATTATCAACATAATTATTATCTATATTGGTTTTAATTTTTTTTTTTTCAGACTTCAAATTACAACTATAATTTTGCCAAGTTAAACATCCAAATACCGTCCAATAAAAATTGTTCCATTTCTAACTCGACGAAACAACAATTTTTACTTTTCAACCGCTTGGTGGCTGGTGCTTCTAAATCAACTGCTCTTTTGTATAATTTCTTACTCGGCGAAACGACAATTTTTACGTTTCAACCACTTGTGACTGGTGCTTCTAAATCAGGGATGTCCAACCTTTTTTTATAATGAGCCAAATCATGAATTTAGTTTCAACGGGCGGGCCGCAAAAACATCTTCATTTTGAATCTGATTTTATTTTCTCAATTTTTTCTCAAAACTTAATAATCTCTAAAGAAAAGGTTTTCACCAGACATGCGGCTCGTCAAGATTGAAGTGAATCTAAGTCCGAGTGCCGAGTGCGTATTCTTGCTTAATAATAAGAATTATTCCTTTGACTTTTATGGAAAAACCCAATCAAAAACTGACATTAGTTGAAATAAAATCTAACTGGCAATAATTTTTGTATAAGTATTGAGCCTCAGGAGAGCCCGGAAGTGGAGAGGCAGGGGCAATCATCCCTGCATTTTTGACCCCTGTTTTTTTTAAAAAAAGAGTATAGCCTACTGGTGCCCAGATGCAGAAGCATTGAGTCAGATTTAATCCTATGATTATAAAAACTTGACCAAAATATCAAATTCGTTGAAGGTGAATGTCATTATTTTAGTTATGCTTTGCACCTTAAATTTAGAACAAAAGTAGCTATCATGGACTCGATTAAAATTGGTGTTCTTTTTCTTAGTTTTCACCTATAAATAGAGACGAAAATGGAGATTTTGGACACTGATTGAAAGTGATCACCTTTTTTTTAGTCTTCGCCAAAAATTTGGGACGATAATGGCGATTTTGCACATTGATTGAAAGTGATAATTTTTCCCCATTACTAGCTATATGCGTTGAAAACGGTTATGACACAAAAAGGAAATTCTGTACAATCTTTTTTTATAAAAAGAGTGCTTTTCTAAAATAGCTTTCCGGCGCCTCTGTTTGAACAATTGGTATTACAAAAAAAGTGACGATCTTGAGTGCAACATACAAGTAGTAAGAATCATTTATAAAATTTAGAATAGTGTAGAGAAACAATATACGTAAAAGAAATTATATACTTTACTTTTCTTCCATTTTTCGTTCAAGGTTTAGCTTCTTTTTTTTAATAAGTATTGATAACAATGATCTGCGAAACCTTCAAATCGTCAATCCTGCATGAAATCTAGAAAGTTGGACTGGCTACTTTTTGGTGAGTCTGAATTTGAGTCCAGCTATGTTGCACCAAATCAACGAGTTCCGAGTCCGAGTTTTCATCCCTGGTTTTTACTTTGAATCTGACTCTGGTTTCTCAATTTCTGTCTCAAAAACGTAGTGATCTCTGAAAAAAAGGTCTTCACTTTGAATCTGACTCTGATTTCTCGATTTTTGTCTCAAAAACTTAGTGATCTCTAGAAAAATATTTTCATTTTAAATCTTACTCTGGTTTCTCAATTTTCGTCAAAAAAGTAAGTTCGCCGAACACAGTTTTCAGAAACCTACGATACAGCTCATGGCCTACGGATAGACTGAAGCTATACATCTGGCTTAACGCGCGCTTTTACATGCTTGCAGCTTTGCAACACTATTACGTTACATAAAAATAGGCTGGTTATAACCGAACTGCTTTTGAAACTTGCCTAACTCTTGCAAAACGCAACTGACTACTACTGTATTTTAAATTTTGTTATTCTACGTTTGTACAACGGACAATCACATAATAACAAACGTGATTATGGCGCAAACAAAGGCAACCAAACTTTGATTAATCACAAGGATAACAGAAAAACATAATTATTCTTAAACAAAAATTAGTTAAGGCCCGTTTCCACTACGAGCGTGGAAAAGAGCATTTTTTGTTTCTTTTATTGATCTTCGATTGAAGCGAGAGGTTAAAATTGAAGCGGGCGCAAAAAAGAATCAATAAAATGGGAATAAAGAATCAATAAAAGAATCAATGGGCCGCATAAAAACATTAAGTGGGCCGCAATGCGGCCCGCGTGCCACAGGTTGGACATCCCTGTTCTAAATCAATTTGTATAATTTCTTAATCTATAAAAACAAAGGGGACGCACAGTGCTGTGGAAACTATAGAGGAATAAAGCTATTGAGCCGCACAATAAAGGAATGGGAAAGATTTATTGAAGCCAGGTTAAGAGATAGAGTGGAGATTAGCAAACAGCAATATGAATTTATGCCAGGAAAGGGAACAACTGATGCCATGTTTGCTCTAAGGATGTTGTTGGAAAAGTACAGAGAAGGTCAAAGAGAGCTATGTTGTGTATTCGTGGACCTAGAGAAAGCTTACAACAGGGTTCCGCGGGAAGAGCTGTGGTACTGTACATGAGAATATCAGGAATAGTAGAAAAGTATGTGAAACTTGTACAGAATATGTATGAGGGAACCGAAATAGTAATGAGGGGTACAGTAGGAACTACAGAAAGTTTCAAGGTCAAGGTTGGACCGCATCAGGGATCAGTGTTAAGTCCGTTCCTGTTTGCAGTGATAATGGACAGGCTAACAGATGAAGTAAGGAGGAAACTACCATGGATGATGCTGTTTGCTGATGATACTTATGATTTGCGAAAAGATCAGGGAAGAAGTGGAGCGGAGATTAGAATCCTGGAGGTATGCATTGGAAAGATGAGGGATGAAAGTAAGTAGGTCAAAGACCGAATACCTTTGCATAAATGGACAAAATGACAACAAAACATTGAAGATGGAGGATACAAATGTGCCAAGAGTAAAGGAATTTAAGTATTTGGGATCAACGCTGCAAGAAAATGGTGGTTGTGAGAGGGAGATAAAGAAGAGAGTTCAGGCAGCATGAAACGGATGGAGAAGAATATCCGGAGTAATCTGGAACAGAAGATTACCAGCTAGAGTAAAAGGAAAAGTGTACAGTTTAGTGGTAAGACCAGTAATGGTGTATGGACTGGAGGCGGTGGCAGTCAGAAAGAAACAATTGGAAGAGATGGAAGTCGCAGAGATGAAAATGTTGAGGTTTGCTATGGGAGTGACGAGAAAAGAGAAGATTAGAAACGAGCACATCAGGAGTACAGTTAAGGTAGAACGATTAGGAATGAAGATGAGGGAGGGCAGGCTAAGGTGGTATGGACATGTCATGAGGGGAGACCAAGAGTATATAGAAAGAAAGATGATGGAAATGGAGTTACCGGGAAAGAGGAAAAGAGGGAGACCAAAGAGAAGATTTCTAGATGTAGTAAAAGAAGATATGGGGAAAGTTGGTGCAAAGGAGACGGATGTTAAAGACTGAAAGATTTGGAGAATGATGATACATTGTGGCCACCCCTGACTAAAGGAAAAGGCCGAAAGAAGAAGAATATTTAATTGTTACTATTAATTAAACTATACAGATACGTTTATCACGTAACAATTCTCTTTGTTTTTTTAATTTAAAGCTGAATTGCTTAGTATGACTTCATTTCGACTTTCAAGCAGAAGAACGCGAGGCAATGCTCATTTTATCGCAGCTCTTTATGTTGTGCTTTTGAAAGAAGCACTTCACCACAACACAATAAACGACCCATATTGCTTATCTACAATGTTGAGTTCGTTTAAACCAAAAATCATTAATTCGCAATTCGAAAAAAAGAACTTCAATTTTTTTATTGGATGTTTTTGTTATTTAAAATCATTTAATGATTTGATAAAAAAAGATTTGATACAAGGTTAAAATTTGCACTTCTGAATATTTCTATTAAAAAACTTTAAAAGATAGCAAATTTAATTGTTGTACATAAGTTTATTTTTCTCTGATCTGTCTGTTGCTACATGTGTAGCGGCATAGTATCCCACTACAAACTGTAAATGTAAATATACTGTTAATGCAATTAAATTGTAATTTAGCAATCCGTATTCTATCGTAAACCTTTTTTTTTACCTCTTCTTTTAAATTGAGGAAAATGTTTTTTTTTCGAAACAACATGGTTTTAACAAACAGTTTCTTTGGCAAATATATTTTAAACTTTCATCAATATTATACTTAGTAAATTTTACAATGGATCAACGAGTAAAGAAATTTTACTAGCAACTTCAACACATGGAAACACTTTATGTGAAAAAATGCCGGCAGCGTTTTATAAAAGTGCACGAATATTTTTTTGTAAATTTCTTTATAAAGACCAGAATCTATCTTTGAACTATTTTTCATCAAATAAAATTTATTTTCAATAATTTTTTTTAAAGTATCCCGTGCTTTTCTTTTTTAAATTAACAACTTAATGCATTGTAAACGTAGAAACTAAAAAAACTTTTTTGAAAACAAAAAAAAATTAATTAATTTCAAAACCATACAATAACATTTTTCAATTAACTTTTTTTAATTTTAGAGATTTTCTATATCGCAAAAACAAATGAGTTAGTATTTTACCACTGGTAAAACTGAAAAGGGGTTTAAACGCAAAAATTTGTAATCTAAAAAAATATTAGCTCAAAACGTTTTAAAAAATGGAATCAAAGAAATCATTTAAGCAATCATTTTTAAGATATCACATGCCACGTTTTAAAAGCAATAAATTTTATTAAATTAACTAAAATAAATTTTTTAGTTTTTTCAGTCAAAAACGTCTAAAAAAGTTTTGTAAAACAGTTTTATATAACCTTATTCTCAATAACTTCAACAAAATTAAGTAATTTCACAGGTGATATATGAAGTTAAAAAAAAATTGCTGGGTAGGAATTATTTGAGTGTCAATGGTGATTTGGTCAACGATGGGACAAATAATGCAGTTATTAGAATTGGTAGTAAATTAGTCAGAAAGATGACGGTACTTTATGTCAAACGGCGAGTTCGTAAATCTCCAGATCAAAAATATTTCAGTACTTTACATCATTCAAATGCTAATAACAAGGGATTGAATGCGTAAATGCTCTAGAGAAGCTGAAAATTTATAAGAAAAAGATACAATCATTTTGCCATTACCCCCATTAAATCTTTTTTGGTTGCTGCTTAGAAATTGTTTGGCCATTTACTCGGAAAGGTAAACTCACTTTGATTTTTGTCTCAATATTATATTATGTTTGCTGAAACGTACCTCAGACGCTTGATCTATAGTTACGGGGAAGAATGGAGGATGTCTGATTATCATCGTGATATACGCGTTGATGGTTTTGAACACGTGACAATACCAGTCAAGTTAGGACGTTGTAAAGCGCACAAAACAAACTGCCTCTTGCAATGCAGCAAATAAAACGTTCGTTTTATTGAAACAAAGGCCGGAACCAATATGTGTTTGGGTTATAAATAAACTGCAAAAAGTCATAGCAGTGTTTTACTGGGTAATGTTAACAATCAATGCATCAATACACAATCTATCGAGCAATAGCTCACTATGAAAATCACATTAAAAATCAAGTCAAAAATAAACCTGTAGGGGGCTGGAGTAACCCGGCTTCTGGTTAAGATTCAGCAAATTAATAAATGTTTTTTACTTACAGCAGTTTTTTATCGACGTATATTTTCAAATAAAAAGTACTTTTTAGTAACAAAAAGGTTTTTTAAATTTCTAAAAAAAAAAAAATCATTTAGTGATCTTTTTCGGGTTTGGTTTAAAAAAAATAGCGCCGTCAGTGCTGTCAGTTAAAAAATTTCTTGAATTGAAATTTAAATAAACAGTAACTAATCGCTACTAAAACGATCATGAATTGAAAGAAGGCCATGATTAAGGTTCATTTTAAGTGAATTATTTTCAGCTAGGGAAGACGATAAGTTTACGTAAAAATTTACTTTGCACAGGAGCAAAACTTTGCTTCTTTATAGGAAAAGTTAAATATGATAAAAATACAAACAAAGTTGATTTTAGCTAGCTAGACACATTACCTTCCAAATCTCTTTGTAGTCTTGTTATATCGTTGGAAATGTTACAGCTCTCGGGGCAGATCCCTGACTCACCTTTTAACCCTCGGTTTCCTACAAAAATTATATTTAGCAGTAAACTTGATGGTAGCAAGCATTAAGACCTATTAAAATATAAATTTAAATTCAGATATAAATTTAAAGTGAAGGTTTTTTTATTTAATAATTGGTGTAATTTTTACATTATTTTGTGAGCCTGTGTGTAAGATCTTTGACCCATAGTATCTCTCTTTGAAGTAAAGAAAATTATCTTTATTTTCGTATTTTCAGCATTTTGATAAAACGAATTCAAAATCTTTTAACATTAATTTGCTGTTTAAAAAAATGAAAAAAGATAAAAAAATATTGAAAGCTATTAATTTAAACAATATTTTGAAAGTAAATCAAAAAACCTCAAACTTTCAAGTATTTTGAACTCTTTTGAAATTGCAATTGTCACGATGTTGACATTAATATCAAATTTAAAATTAATTTTAGTTACGAACATGACGTCAATAAAAATCAAAATGTTAAAATTAAATTTTGAAATAGATATCCCAATAGTGGAATTCTTTTCAACTTCGATGCCAATTTACATCAAGGGCTTTTACAAACTCATATCATTTAAACTTGGTAATTTTTTTAACCAATATAATTTAAAGGTAAAACATATCCTACAAACTTTTAGATAAAGTTAAAGTGTGGGAATAACTTACGTTAATTATTTATCTCAAACAAAACTTCAGCAAGTACAATATCATTATAATTTTATTTACTGCAAAATTTTTTAATTTGTAGGTTTTTTTTTTGGTTTTGATAAATTGCATTAAGTCATAATATCATTGCTTACTGTAATTCTACCTTTTCGGCCTGGAGCACCAATAGAACCTTTTGGGCCTCTTTTTCCAGGAAAACCAAGTGATCCTTTTTCAGTTGCTTCGTCAGAACCACAAGTCAATGTTACTTGCCTAGAAGCATTTAGCTGGTTCCAACAAAGTCCCAGAACTAAAAAACTCACAAAAACATCAAAAGCAGAACTTGAAATCATGATGAAAAGATTATAGAAACTCTGAAATTCAAACTAAATCTGCGTCACAATGCAGCGGTTAAAACGCATTATGCCAAATTGCAAAAAAAAGCGATTTCTTTAAAATAAATTTAGAACAAGAAAGATACTTTATTTTTAATATTTTTATAGTAAAATATGTTGTACAAAAACTTTATAACATGATTATTCTACTCAAACTTAAGCCCTAAAATTTAATTCATTTAGTTTCATGTAGCACAAAAATTTTATAACACTTTTTTTTGCACGATCAATTAAAAAAATATTTATTTGATAATTCTTGTATTTATGAGAACATAAATATTAAAAAAAATTTATTGAATCAGTTCCAACAGATTGTTTCGCATGTGAAGCTTATCAGAGGACACAGTATCTTATTCAAATAGAATACATATGTTTGATAAAATAAAATTAATTAAATTTCAGACCACAAAATTTAGGCTAACATTAGTTTTATTTGCCCCAACGGACTGTTTCGCCTGCTTGCGCTCGTCAGACTTACCTGGAAAATACAGTACAATCTATATAATCCAAATTTTAACGCATATTTTAATTTAAAAGTTTTTAATTTATCCATTATTTTCAAGCAATAGAGCAAGCTACCTAAAAACTTTTGTCTTTGGCAATAAAATTCATTCATCGATTAATATTATGACCGTAGTTTCTCTCGTTATTGTTATACGTTTCTTCGCCGGCATTCAATCTCTTTTTTTAAACTGTATTTTTATTCATTTGTTTTTGTTTTTTCAAATTTCTAACCGCCTTCTCTTGAGCCCAGGCAGGCGAAACAGTCTGTTGGGGCAATTAAAATTAATGGTAAATTAAATTTTATAGTCTGAAATTTAATTATGCTGATTTAATCGCTCTGACTTGACTTCATTGAGCACTTTTCAGATGAAGACCCATCAAAAATTTTGTAAAACTTTTATATGTTTGATAATAGTTTATAGTAATGTATTACTCTTTGATAATATACAGGTATATGAAGTAGAAACGCATTTATTAGATTTTACACATGTAGCTCTATATCTATTTTTATAAAACTAATTTTTTATTTTACTTTTTTATTTAAAAACTTGTTTTGTACAAATAAAGCTCAAAAGTGTATAAAAATATTTTTCAGCTTAACAGCAAAAAACATGTTACCTGTCAAAGAATCTACCACATCAAATGAGTGATTTTCTACTTCTTCACATTTTAAAACGAACTGATTGAACGTGATCTTTCTTGTAATCCAAAATGAACTTCCTAAAAATAAACGCCAATTTACATCATTGGCTAAGTGCCAAACATAATTATAAGATCACGTTTACATCAAATATTGACTATACTCGTGCACGACTTTGAGTATTATCAGACAAAATTCCAGATCATTGAAAGTCTATATGATAACATAATGATTTTATCAACTCTGCCGTGATTTGCAAAAACATAGCTTTATTTAAAGTTTTTGGGAAAAACAATATTTTGCATTTTGAATTAATATAGCTATTTAGAACTTATTGTATCAAAGCTTTTACTTCCATCACAAACATATGATTGAGTTAAAATGTTACAAGTTGACATTATTTTTGATTTGTGTTTATTAGGTGACCATTTTCATCATCCTATCTTCTCAATGTAAATATTATTAGACTATCATTATTTTTGTTGAAAATATAGTAAACATCATAAATGTACAAAAAACTGTCTACTAAAGTTGACTGAGTTTGTATTGATCTCATAAGCTTTCATAAACTACTACTCACTTCCTCAAGTGCAATTGAATAAAAATAATAATGCAATCCAAAACAAAATTTATACCAACGGCATTAAACGTAATTAGGAGACATATGTGACGTAATGAAATACAAAAATATGGGTAAGAAAAGACTAAGGTTAGTAGAATACAGCAATACGGTAATTTACAATTATTTAAAAAAGATAGAAGTTTGAGAAAATGACATGCAAAACATAATACCGTATAAAATAGAGAAAAAAATTATACATAACCTTCACGTTTGTAGATATAGACGTTACAAATAATGGAACATGAACGAGTAATTTCTATTTAAACCTTTATTGACGCAATCGAATTTAAAAAATTTTTTTTTCTTTGACTTCCCGTTGTTGATATGGTTATAACTTTAACTTTTTTTATCACTGCCAATCTAAAATTTTCTAACATGTGATCTGGTTTATTAAAATGTTTGTCTACAGGTTTGTTTCTATTGTGTTTTATGTCGCTCCTGTGTCCAATCATCCGTTGTCTTACTGAATTGTTGGTTTCTCCAATGCAGATTGCTTTTGCGGAGAGATTACATGAAATTGCATAAATAACATTAAATGTGTTGCAATTAAAATTTCCAGAGATTTTTACAGAGACTCGGTTTAGATCAGTTATAGTTGAATTGGTGTTTATGTTAGAACAGCAATGACATTTGGGAGATTTGTAGAGAAAGGTGTCCGTGACGAAAATTTTATTTGGTAAAGAGGCTGAGATAAGTAAAAGGTTGAGATTTGGAGGTTGACAATATAATATAAGTGGGAGAGTAGTGAATATTTTGTAAAGATGGGGATTTTTGTTTAGTAAAGGTGGCAGATTTTTGGCAATTTTGTTGATTAGTCTAAGTTAGGGGTGGTAACTAAAGATTAGGAATATACAATCTGATTCTGATTTAGATTAATATTTATTTGTGACCTTCACTTGTATCTCCACCAGCTTGAAATGACATTATTTTTTGTAATGATATAAAATTCATCTTTGTTACTTAATTTTCATTACTCTTGTAATATATAAAAGGATTATTCTATGGGCGTAAATTAAAAATTTTTTATTCTTTCATGATTGTGTTCAATTGCTACTTTTCATGTTACAGCGCTTAGCATCGTCTTTATTACCCCTTTTTCAAAAAATTAATAAAAGCAAAAATTAATTCAATAGCGTCTATTATATTAGACCTTTCATCGGAAGTTGCTAGTCTCCTGATTATATTTAAAAAACTTTTTATTGTGACCCAAACGTTCAACGCCGTATGTATTTATTATGACCTACCAACACAATAATTTTACAATTTAATTGCAATAAAAATATTTTTTATTTCTAGGGCTATATGGTTTGGCATAAATATTGACCACAAGTTATAGAAGCTAGCTTTTTCTGTTCGTCTCTTTCAAGTTTTTTTCGCTTGTGTTTTATTGTTTTTAAGGTGCAGTAAGCATGCAGATTATAATGACGTTTGTTATATCTGTACAATGCATTGTTTGCATATCCTAAAAGGTACATTGTTTTTTAATGCTTCCTTTTTGTCAGCTATTATTGTGTTTTTGTGCTTTGATTTGTGCTGTTGCGGCTGAGAAATAAAAAAAACATACCTGCTTTTACATATGTAGGTGTTCAAGCAAGAATTCATTGATCATTTTAACCGCTGTTCTACCGCTATTTTTTTTGAATAAGGTAGTTTTGTTCTGAAACCTGCAAACATTTTGTTTGTTATAGTACCTGTTTTTTGGGATAAACTTTTATCTAACAATTACAGATCTAATAGAACAATTTTTGACGCTTATTTTTAGGCAAATCACCTCCCCCAAATATCCATATTTTTGCAAAAGCGGCCCATAGGCATAAAAGAGTTAAATGTACTTGCTAAAAATTCTAATAATTTCTCAGAAAATTGTATTTACCACAAAACTATCTTTATCTTTGGCTATCATATAAATTATAACGTAATGAGCACAGAGATTATTTTATAAAAAAGTAGGCTATGCGACGACACCAAAATAAACTTTGGATGAATATTAAAATTGGTTAACAAGTAAATTATTTGTACCACTTATAATAGCGAAGAGAAAACACATTATAAAAAACACCGTTATAAAAAGAACAAAACTATTTTGGTGCTGAGTAGCATTTAATAATAAGAATACACAAATTCATTTCGCGCTTTTTACGGAAAACTAATTTGAACAAATGTCCTTCACGAGAAAACAAATTAAAAAAGTAAAAATCATGAAACATTACATCATTAACATAATAATAATTGACAAAAGCAATACTGTAAAGACAAGTTTTTAATAACATTTTTAATTGGAAAAGCAATTGAATTATTTTTAATTGATTAGGTAAATTTTTCAATACTAAAGGACCACAAACGCTAAATCTATAATCATAAAATTTGGAAAAGGTACGAAGGAAAAAAAATAAGTTAGCATCAGAAGGTATAAGCTCCAAGTACCAATGCAAAAAACCCTATTGAACACCTTGAATACATGCAACAAAATTTTAAATATGAGGCGAAAACGCTTAGGTAAACAGTGTAATTTTATAATGGAAGTTATGTGAAAGAATTTATGGGCACAAGATAACACCCTGGCTAAACTATTTTTCACTTTTTGCAAGCGATATAATGCAGAGTCAGGCAGATCATAATACAGAGCATTACAGTAATGCAAATGAGAAGTAATAAGAGCACTGACCAAAGTTTTACAATTTTCTATATCAATATACTTACAAGTTTTACCGATATTACAAATATAAAAAAACATTTTTTTAACAATATTATTAATTGGATTAAATTATTCATGGAAAGGTTACAGTTGAAAAAACATCTAAATTTTTCACAAAATTGGATAATTTGTAGACAGTGTTATAAAGAACATTAACAGATTTTTAATGTTTGCGACTAAAAAAATGCATTGAGTAGCATCATATAATCCAACTAACAAATGGCTAGAAGAAATTTTTTTTTACTCCATACAAACAGAAATAAGCATTAAAAAAATAGAGAACTAGCAAAAGAATAACAAAGCATAACCTCGCAATAGGATTATATTGCAAATTCATGATATGTCACATGGAACGTTATTCCATGCTGCCTCGGGCGTCGCGAAAATTAAACACCTCCATGTTCAGGTACTTGGCGAAGGTATCTGTTCGAAAAAGTACTTTCCTAAATGAGCCAGATTTGTCGAAGTTAGGACACTGGTGGTTGATTTTCAACCACTACAAATTGATTCATTTCTACGTCTGTCTAATTTCTATTGAATAAAGCTCATATTCCATGCAGGGAGAAAAGACATGTCTCTGGCTTCTCGGGAAAGTCAACTTTTTAGTTTACTCACAAATTGGATGATCAGATTTGCTGCTTCTAAGAGGCGACATACATTTAAACCCTGGACCACAAAGACACAAATGGGTTTGTCAAATTTGTTTCAAACCTATGACAATACATTAAAACATCCATTTTACTGTATGTAACTACACACAAAACTTTGTGCATTTAAAATGATACAAAATCACAATAAAGGATTACAACAACTCATGGTACAGAACACTTCACAGAACTTTTAACCACAGAACACCACAAACATAACATCACCAAAAAGCTTTCTCAAAATCCTGCAACAACTACTGATTAAAAATAGATAAACAGATAGATAAGCAGATAAGCATAAAATACAACTACTGATTAAAAATAGATAAGCAGATGTCATAACAACACAAGAGACAAAACTCAATCAATCCCACAAAAAAATAAACATTTTTCAGTTTACACCTATCAGAACAGATCGCACTGACAAACAAGAAGGAGGCCTTCTAACTTACATTAAAAAGCAACCTCAGTTTTTTACAATTTAATACATCAAACACCTTTGCCATTAAACTACAAATTATCAAAATTCACCTTTGTACATCACATCAATTACATATTGCAAATATGTACGTTCCACCCATACATTCTATCCAGCTATCTCAAACAGAAAAAACTGATTATATCCAGCACATTTACAACAATAACAAATTTTCCAAACACAATCATCACAGCAGATGTCATTTCTCACTCACCGTTATGGCACTTGCCGATCGAAGACTACAAAGGAGAACTGATTAAAGACATCCTGCTTAGCCTCAATCACATCACACTAAATACAAACACTCCAACACGTCTACCACAACAACCTACTTCACCAGACATCAACACTGCTTCAACAAACTTGCATGGCTGCACTAGCTGACAAGCCATCCACTCCCGCACATCAGATCACATTATCTTTACTCACCACCCTCAGTATACATCATACGACCAAAACAACTCGCTCCCATATCACTAACACAATAGTAAACTACCAAAAAACTGATTGGACATCATTTAAATAACATGTTGAGGATCTTAACTCCTACAGAATTCACAGCACAAATGTTCATGAGGCAAACAAACACCTTATCAAGGCAATTTCAAATGCCAAAAACTTCTTATCGCTAAAGGAAATCACAACACCCCAAATTACACATACTTACCCATGCATATAGTTTTTCAAACCTATCCATCTCCATAGCCAATTATGCAAATGAAACAAGTCAGACCCACAAATTACTACTCTTAACAATCACATAAACAAACAAATACATGAACACAAAATAAACACTTGGAAACAACATTTTGACAAAATTAATTACAAACACCATCCACTTTCCTTGTGGGGCACCATAGCAAAACTATCCAAGAAAAAAACCATCTACACAACAAAACAGAAGCATTCGCTTCGGAACTAAAACAGCTATCACTGAAATGGACAAAGCAAAAGTTTTTAATAAACCAATTCACAAACGCCACTGTGTATAGCACAAAATCATCAGACACATAAACCATACAATCAAGAACCTTCCCACCGAGGAAATACGACTTACTACTACACATGTGGAATCAGCTATCTTAAACAGCACAAACAAAAAATCCATTGAACCTGATAGCATAAACATCAAACAACTCAAACACTAACGGCCACTTGCTATCAGAACCTCACAAACACGTACAACATTGCTCTCAACATTAACACAATACCCCATCTTTGGAAACGTGCCACAATCATCCCCATTCCAAAACCAAAAAAGACCATAACATTGAAACAAACTACTAAGGATGAGCATTCTAGTATTTTAAATCTTTCGAATCCGAATCTTGAAAGATTTGAATCCAAAAAGTCAAATTATTTTTTAATAGTTGGAACCAAAATGATAGACTTTTACTGTTCTGCCAAACTCCTACTTACTTTGGGGTAAAACTGGACAGATCGCTCAAGTTTCGTCACCATCTAGTGGCATTGCGCAAAAAACTATTCTCGCGCGTCACACTGCTGAGGCGACTCGTGGTATGGGGTGCTGGTTCTAAAACACTACGCATAGCTACATTATCTCTAGTCTACTTAACAGCTGAGTACGGCGCACCGATGTGGTGTCGCAGTGCTCACACGCGCCTCATCGACAGTGTCTTGAACGACGCCTTGCGTATAGTTACTGGATGCCTGAGTCCCACTCCAACGGATCACTTACCTATACTCTCAGGCATCCCGCCAGCTGAGAGACTGGGAGCAACACTCTCCTTGGCTCACCGTGGATCTTTGAACCCTGATCATATCTTATATGGTCTTTTAAGTGGGTCCTCAGATACTCGCCAAGCGAGACTAAGATCCAGACGCCCGTTTGTGCCAGCTGCGCGGAGTCTTTTGGACAACCTTGCCAGACTTGGCATCCGCGCTTCTGAATGGACAGATCACAAATGGAAAATGGAGTACTGCGAAAATGCTTCTAGGCTCCGTGCTTTTGTGCCCGGGACCGGTGCCAGGCCTGTTGGGATGGGCTTACTCCGAGCAGCTTGGGTTAAGCTCAACCGCCTGCAGACCAGTGTTGGGAGATTCCATTTGTGCATGCACAAATGGGGTCTTGCTCCTCACCGAATTGCGAGTGTGGCGCCTCTGAACAAACCGCAGTCCATGTTCCAACAGCGTGCTCTATACATCGGGCACCACATGGAGCATGAGATCTGACGGTTTTGGATGACGAAACTCGATGCTGGCTTAATAACATTACTCCAGCATCTGATCCAGGCAGTACAGCAGCCTGAGGTAGTAAAAGAATAAACCCTCGGTTCCAGTTCTCTTTGCGTCTGATCTCGAGTGGATCCCTTCAAACGATGTATGTATGTTGCTCTTTTTTGACTCGCATTTTTCTTCGTTTATCATTGTCTCTTTTTATTGTGATGCTCTAGCTTTTTCAATTCGCATACGGTACTGATTTTTCTTTTTTTTATCACACATGCAGCCGGAGGCGCAACCAGGGTCTGATCTGGAGGTCATGTCAGCCCCCTTTTAAAAATTTTTGTCAGCCCCTTTTTCACCTAATGTCAGTCCCCTCTGCACGCTAATAGGTAACAAGATAAAACCTTAGCGCTAATAAGTGATGTTTGTGCCAATTTAACTATAGTAAATGGTAAATAATTGTTTTTCTTTCTTTGAAGAATAGAGACGAGCGCGTATTTTGCTATGCTTCTTTAGGGTTTTTTCTCAAACGTTATTCGAATTTTTAGCAAAATATCCGAAAATTTTAAGCGATTTCGGCAAGATGTCAAAAAAAAATTTAAATGGTTTGTTCAAAAGTTTGATCTATAATTGCTTTTGCTATTTTTAGTACAAACTACATACAAGAAAATTTCACGTGATGCTCAAACTACACACTAAAGATCGTTCACTCTATGTCCGACTTCCCTATCGAAGCACGGCGAATGAGTTTGCCAAAGCAATGGCGAAAATGCCGAAACAAAACCAATGGCGAAATTGCCAAAACGATGGCGATAACCGTTATTTACATTTTACCACATTTAAAAAGAAACTTGAAACCTTGAAACTTCTGTGAAATTTGCTGCTTGCGCTGCGGATGAGGCATTCGATGACAATTGTTGATACCCGGGCAACAGTCATTTTATTCCAAGTTTTCTTTTTCTTTAAAATATCTAGTTATTCTACTGTAGTTTTCATTGTCATTTTTTGGGACGTAGTTTGCTTTTAGTAGATTATTCAGGATATCGTAATTTTGTCATAGCTTAATTTGATTACTTGATAAAGTGTGAAAACGCTCACACAAGTCGAGTTTTACCATCTCAAATTATTATTTGTGACGTAACAGTTTGCCTCACAACCTTAAAGGCTCGTTTTCACTACGAACGTAAAATGGATTATTCTTTGTTTGTTTTATTAATTTCTTTCCGCGTTTAAAATCTAAGCGAAGCGAAAAACTTTAATAGAACAAAAAAATCCACGCTTGTAGTGAAAACGAGCCCTTAAACGTCGAAAAATGACATAGCTCACGGGGCTTACTAAACAAGGCGGTTGTTAAGAAAAAAGTCGAGGGGTGCAGGGGCAAAGGCTTCCACACTTAAAAAATGTTTGAATTGTGTCAGCCTTCTTTTTTGAGGCTGGTTGCGTCTCTGCATGCAGCCAAGGAGAAGCATCAGTTTTAAGATCTCGTTTGACTGGAAAAAATTTGGAAATGCTAAACATTTTGCATTCCAACAAGAACAAGTTGTAAATTTAAAATATTACATATATGGATTGTTGTTCCTTTTGTTGAATCAAAGATAAAATGTATAGCTTAATTTTTCCAAAGTTTTGAAAAATTATTCTGGGTCTTTCCATGTATAATCAACCAGGCCCTGTAACCACTACTCCTGGATATTAATGGTTTCAATATGGTAGAGCTTGGAAAAACTTGCAGTTTAAAAAAAATTTTAAAATTGCCTCAAGGCGTTTTTGAGTTTTCGCAATTTAAATTTTTTGCCACTTGATGGCATTTGGGTGAGTATTGGTCATGCTCTATGATTGTTTGTAATAACTCAATTTCTGCTCATAGAAGAATGAAACAAATGTCAAATTTACCATTTTGGGGTTAAGAAATTTGTTTAAGCTTATAAAAAGTCAATAAAATGTCACCTTCATGGGATAAATATACAATTTAACATAAAAATCAAGCCCAAAGTGTACGACACAATAAAAAAATACAGCAGTCATTTTCATGGTATGGTTTTTGTTTTTGTGCCTAGTATAGATCATATACTTTCATATATCCGTAAATTAAAACTTAAAATAAATCCATAAATATAAAACTAGAATAGGATTCAAAATTCCAGATTTGATTTAATTATTCTAGAATACCAAATTATTCTGGAATGCTCATCCCTACAAACTACCGACCTATATCACTCCTATAACCTATTGCCAAAACATTAGAGAAAACACTATTACCATACATAAAAGAAAATATTTCAATCATTTCTCATCAACATGGATTCAAACATAAACATTCAACAAACACTGCTTCACACAACATCTGCCACCAAATCACAAAAGACTTCAACAATCCAAGGCCTCCACAACGCACTCTAGCTGCAGCTTTGAACAGGAGCAAGGCGTTTGATACAGTAAACATACACAAACTTATACACAAGCTAACATTAACAAACATTCCTAACATCACCATCAAGTTCTTAGCAAATAACGAAAAAGGACGACAAGCATGCACTCAATACAATGGCACACTTTCAAAACTGAAACAAATCAATACCGGAGTACCACAAGATAGAGTTCTGTCTCCAATATTATTAAACATTTACACCTCCGACATTCCACTCCCGCAAAAGATGTATAAATCACAAATATGCTGATGACATAACAATCACAGCATCTCAAACCAAACACCATAAGGCCCAACAACTCCTTCAACCATATGTTCACAAAATATATGTATGGGCCACCACAATTAACTTCATATAAACACAGTCAAAAGTACTACTACACGTTGTACACCAGACCCAGTTGAATATGGCACAACTATATCACTTAAATAATCAAATACTACTAACAACAAAACGTCCAAAAAATTTTGAAATCACTGTAGACCAAAAACTGACATTTTTACAATATATAAACTTTATCATCACTAATGCAAAAAAAACCCTTAACATTTTGAAAGAACTTTCTTTAACAAAATCGAACAAAAGAAATTAATTGTCTCCACATTTAAAGCTATCACTCGCTCTATTTTGGAATATGCAAACACTATATGAAGCCCTATCATATCAAATACCAACATCAAAAAACTGCCAACCATTCAAAACACAGCTTTGCGAATTGCTACTGACTGAACACAAGATACAAATCTACACCTACACAATGAAACCAAGGTCCTTTCAATGGACATTTTTCAAACTTCATGCAACTGAACTTAAACAACTGACTCAAACACAAACACACCTTTTACATGATCTCAATACACACTCAGATCCACTCAGAAACATGAAAACCACAATCTTTCATAACAATGAGCACACTAACATCATCATCTCAAAACTAGACATAACACTGGGGTACAGAAAAAATCTCAAACACATTCACACTATCATCACCTTACAATACCTCAGTTCCAGAAAAAACAACAAAGTTACCAACACTACAACTTATGATATTCATTAATTAAAGCAAACATTACCACGTCATATGCGGACAAAACTGGTACATCTCAGAGCCAACAAATCACCAGTTTTGCAAAGTTACCTACACACAGTGAACCCTGATACTTACATGCCACAATGCCCAATATGCTTGTCACACAAATATAACATTAATCACCACTTTAACTGTAGTCAAATACCAACACAACACAACAACACAAGTCTGTGTAAAAGCAGCAGAGGTAATCCAAGAGAAGGAATCTAGATTGGTTTCTTTGAGGGTTTAAGAGATTGCTACTCCAAGATATTCTTTGAGGAGGGGCAACAACAACAACAACAACAGAAAAATTTGTAGACAACATTAGAGGACAGAGGAAAAGAATTACGATATTGTAATTAAAAATATAGACAAATTTTTGTTGTCTTATATAGTGTAAAAATATTAACTCATATGTTTGATTTTTTCATAATGGTTTTGAAGTTATTCCGATTAGTGGTATAGGAAAAATGTTTGAAAAGAGGGGGCCATACAAGCACAATCAAACATGTGTCAAAAATTTTCAAAGGATAGCTCAAGAAAAAAAGGTCTTCACTTTAAATCTGTCTTGATTTTGTAGATTTTTTATCACAAAAACCTAGTGATCTTTAAAAATAAGGTCTTCATTTTGAGTCTGTCTCGGTTTTGTCAATTTTTTGTCAAAAAATCTTAGCAATATCCAAACTAAAAAAAGGGGTCTAAAACTTTTAATCTGTTTCAGAATTTTCGTATTAGTGATCTTCAAGCAGGTGGCCATGGAACAATGCCCCATCCCTAAATACACTGCAGGTTTTAATGCATAGTATAGCAAATAATAATTGGTAGTTTCTTTGCTGTAAAGTTTTTTCAGCATTTAACACTAGAAGCCCCAAGGTTTTTGACTACCTAAAAGGACCAAATGGGTCATTTTTGACCCATTAGTTAAATTTGCTTTTGTTTTGATATATTTTTTGTGGTGTTAACTCTACATACCATAGACAAATAAAACCAGTTATTTTCCAGAATTTTATTGAAAAAAATTTGTAATTTTACTCATTTTACAAACTTAGCTGTTACAAAGTTACATGTATGCCATAGTCCAATATGCTGTACTATAGGTTATATGTTTATATAGTGACAAAACCAAATCAACGACAAACAGTCACAAATTTTTGACACACTTTGAACAAGTTACAATTAACTTCTTTGCTTTTGTATGAAACCCACAGCAAAATTTTTTGCATTCAATGCAATAGTTATTAGATTTATTTGGACAATTATCTATTTGGCAGTGTTTGCGCTTCAGAGATCTTGGTGAATTTGTAGAGTCAGAACATTTTGGATTTGATAAGGGTTCAGATTCAGCAATTTTGTTATATCTGCATAGTTCTTTTACTAATTCTAAAAGAAATTTTCTTCTTGAAATTGAACTTTTGGTAACTTCTTTATAGACAATGAAGGCATTTATGCAAGCACAATCAATAATGTTGAAGAAACATGCAGCTGGCCATCTTCGAGTTGCTGATTTGCATGTATGGTAGCGAGACATTTGATCCAATACATCGACTCCAGCTTTAGTTTTGTTATAATATTCAACTGTTTCAGGGCGTTTTTTCGAGTGATTCTTGTCAATTGAGACATCTTTATGCATTGAACTTAGAATATAAACAATTTTGTTCTTCTTTGCTTTGTATATGGTAAGTGAACAGCCTGAATCAGAAAGAAGTATTTCTGAAGAAAAAATAGATGCTTTTTTCATTGTTGATTCTACACTTGGTATTTCTTTTCTTTGCTTTCTTACAGTTCCTACAATAGTTGTTTTTTCAAGTTTTAGAGTTTCAGCTAGTTTAACATTTGTGAAAAAATTATCTGTAGTAACATTGTATCCCTTTTTGAAATATGGTTTCAAAAGGGAAAGACACACATCAGTGGGAAGATCATTTTCCTTTTTGCGCAATGGATCCTTTCCTAAATATGGTTTTCCATTGCACAAATATTTTGATTTTGAATCAGCTAATAGCCAAAATTTCATTCCAAACTTATCTGGTTTATTTGGCATGTATTGGGTAAATGGACAGCGAGTTTTACAAGGGAAAAGTTGTTCATCTATTGTCAAATTTAGGTTTGGGACATAGCACTTTTGACAGTTTTCTATAAAAGCATTCCATGTTTCTGAAATAAGACAAAACTTTTCTGACTTTGTCCTTCTTTCTGCACGAGTGGATACGTTATCAAACCTTAGATGTTTCATTATGCTTTCAAAGCGATTTCTGCTCAGCGTACTTGCAAAAATAGGATGACCCCATTCTTTACTCCATAGTTGTTTCACTGGAGTATTTTTTCTCTCCAAAACACCACGAGCAATTTGCAAACCAATAAATTTTTCCAGTTCTTCTAGAGGGCAATTGAAATTTTTATCATCAAGGTGTGCATGATGAATTGTATACCTTTGTATTGATCTCAACATTATTTCATCTATGTATAATTGGAAAGCACTTAGAGGACTTTCTTTCATCACTTGTCTGCAACTGTAAGCTGTTGGTCCTGGTTTTGGGGTAAACACATTTTCCGAAGGGAATCGTCCTCTGGAACTTTGCCCTTCCTGGAATTTTCTCCATATGATTCCACTGCGAGTTTGTACTTCTTCATTACTAAAATGTGAAGATGAACTTGCTTGAACATTGGACAAATTTTCTTGTTCAATGCATACCACTTCATCTTCAATAATAGAGTCATCTTCCTACTATCTTCAGATGAAAAAGACTCAATCAGTTGAGTTTCATCAAAGTCACTTTCATCACAAGATGAGTAAATGTCATCACTTTGTAAAAGTTTGAGAGTTTCTTGAAAGTTTAATTTTTTCATTATTAGGGTCAGAAATATCTTAGGAATAGGTAACAAATCACACTTATTTTCTGAAAGATAGAAATAAATGTCAATTGAACGAACTTTACTCTTTGACTCTTTGGAAAATACTAACAAGTTCAAGTTTGGAACAAAACTAATTGTTCTAAAATGTAAATAAGGTTGCAATATATACCATATAATACACTAAATAATTGATTGTAAGTATAAAAAAATGCTTGTTCTTTTCTAGGCTTTCTCTACAAATATATTAAAGCAACACTAAGATTGTTTATGTAGATGGGTCAATTTTGACCCATGTGGTACTTCTAGGTATATCAAGATTTTTTGGAAAAAACTTTCACATTTTAACAATTGTGCATATACCATATAAAAGTATAAACCGAATTAGGAAAAGTTACCAAGTTTTGTTGAAAAAAAATTTTCACTGATTGAATGGTAACTATTTAAAATCATAAATGGGTCAAAAATGACCCATTGGGGTTTCTAGTATTAAATACATAGATTTAATAAATCTGAAAAGTTTGAAAAATTTTTTTATAAATTGCCTTAAAAATGATTAAATATTTAAAATGGTTAATGGAATTTTTCTGCTGTGTATTATAATTCTTTGGAATAAAAAAAATTAGAAACAAAAAAAAACAATATTTAAAACCAGAAAATTAGGTGGCCAAACATTGCTAAACAATTTCTTATGTTATGATTAGAATGAAAGTTTAACGTTATCTAACTAATGTTGACCAAAGAATATTTTTACTATACATTTATTGAGAAAGCTTTGTATAGTCATATAAAAACAGGCTTTATATCATTTGTTCAAGTAATGTGGAATAACAAAATGTGAAATCCATAAATGAATAAAGCATGTGAAAAATAATTATCAAGTTTGAAAAGAAGTTTATAACTAATATAATAATTGAACATAACTTACTACAGTTGCAATTGGTGTGAAAAGTAATTACTACATTGTATTTACAGCCATACAGTAATCGCTGCAATTATCTGCACAAGTGATCAGCAAACATTTTTCTAATGCAACACCAATCTTTAAGAAAGTTAAAGCTTGTGACTTCATCATGACCCTAAGGCACTAAAGAAAAACTTGTTACTTATTGCAGACATATTAAAACTATCCAATGAGGTTCACGCAAATATAGTCATAACCGACACAGGAAAGCTATGACCCACAAGTCAAAAAGTAAGTAAAAAAATTTTGTACCTGAGCATTGACCATTTTTGTTTAAGTAACCTTGATTATTACTACACTGGTTTGGTCCTGAGCAGTGGCTGTGTTCAGCACAAGGTTGATTGTTACAAGTAACTGAAAGATAAACATGAGATGTTACCAAGATAATGTAAACAACTTAGTTTAGAATAATCTTTCTTTAATACATTTTACTATTTACATTTACAATTCATTATAAATTAAAATTTGATTTTTTGAAACTCTTAAAAATTATATTATGAGCAAATGCAATAATCTTTGAAGTGTTAAACTAATCAAATGCAATAATTCATAAAAAAATTCTCTGTCTTTTCACTCAGATCAGATGAGAAAACAATAAAATGTCAATTAGTTTTTGCTATTCTTTATAATCTATTTTAAACAAGCAACTGCTACAACATTTTAAAAAATTTATAAAGAATAAGTCTAAAACATAAAAAACTTGAATAATTACGTTTTTTAAAATGTATTTTGCAACTAAATCTTACAACTAAAACTTTAGAATAATGTGAGTTAGCATCTAAGTTAGTAAACAGCAATAATTACAAATCTAGTTGAAAAATATTGAAAGTCAAACTTTACCCCATAGCAATTTTTTTAAAAAATTTTAAAAAAGCTTAGATTTAATGTGAGCAGTGGTGGGTATTGGGTGAGGTGAGTGAGGCAGTCAACTTGGGCTTCTTTTTTTAAAGTTATTCAGAAGCCTCCTTTATTGAAAATATCACTGGCAGTTTTATTTTTTGGCATTTTACATGGTTTTATGAACCACAAACTCTCAAACGTTTGAAGTCATCAGAAAATAGAAATGTATGTCACATGGTATGGCACATAAAGTAACACTGGCAAAACGCTTGAATTTGAAACAATGATAGATTAATAAATTCTATTTTGTTTTTAAATATTGCACAGAAAATATGTAATATGAATTATTCTTAATAATCAAATTGTTTTAAAAGTTATTTGCAGTGATCAAAATTTACCAGCAACAAATCTACAATTGAAAATATGCTCAACTAGAAAAATTATTTTGTTTAAAATTTAAATATTTTAATAGATAAAAACACTACTTGAAATTAGTAGTATTTATGCATACAATATTAATCACTTTCTGTGATTGCAACAATTAATAATACAGAAAACTAACAAATTTACAAACACTGGCATTAAAAATTACTTTTTTCTTATATCATCAAATGCTTCTTCTACAATAAAAACCAATAGGACACTAAATCCAATCTACAAATGTTTCACAATTAATCAAATTTAATTTGGATATTTTCAATTTTTTTTCAAAGTTCTAAATTGATTAAAATTCAATTTGTTCATTTACTTGACTTATAAGACTATATTACAGCTTTTTAGATTGGGTTTAGAAATTTTTTTAATTTTTTGACAAGATTTTGACAACTAGTTTATAAAGTGACCTGGTAAAACAATAGCTTAATTAAAAGTAAAATATTTATTGACATGACCGTTAACGATGGCTTGCGCATAGTGATCAAATGCCTGCGTTCCACATAAACAGAAAACCTTTTTATTTTAACAAGCATCCAATCAACTAAGCTTCGCCGCCAAAAAACCGTACTGTCTCTAGCTCGCCGTGTTTAGGAGCCGGAACACCTCCTATATGATAGGCTCTTGCTTCTACTATATAGACAGCTCTGCAGTACTTAAATTAAGTAAGTCTGTTCCTGACGCACGTGGAGTCTGCGACAGCCACAGAAACTAAACTGTTTGGGAATAGCTGTACTGTGAAAAGAAACAGCCAAATAGTACAGTCTAACTATTTAATTTAATTTCCAATATAATTCACTTCAATTTCTTTAATTATTTCTATTACTTTTACAATTCAACTTATTCAAATAGATAAACCAACAGTTCCAATATTTCTCTTTAGTTAAAAACTGAACTTTAAATTTCTAAGTTGCTTATTCGAAGGAAACGCATTGAAAAGATTGCTACAATAAAGAATTAAACGTGGCCAGCTAGTAACATCTGTTACGTCACAAGCGCCAAATGACTCAATGTTTTACGAGCTATTAGGCAACGGAAAATGAAGTTTACAAAGTTAATCGTTCGGACCATAGGCGGCCCCCATTATGTGTGTCGGCATCAGCGCATACATAATGTAAAACAACTAAACAAGGGGGAGAACGATGTATCAAATTTATAAACAAGGTAAGTAAGACAAAGAATTCACAACAGTTAAGTTCTAGGCATATACGTATACGATAAATGAAAAGGCAATTAAACAAGATGCAACAAAACTGTCAAAGCGTGTATGTACAATACTGTATAAGTGATTTCGTAAACGAACACAATAATGTCACATAGCATTACTCCAATTCCAAAGGCGCAATTTTCGAAATGTCACGATCAATATACGTAACAACGGGTTTACCATTACAATCACAAGATGATACTGCAATCTTAGCTCGACGTACCAAGGCTTTGCCCCTTCGCATTTGTGGGAGGACCTCTGAGATACGTCCAAGCCTATAATTTCCCCTTTTGTTGAAGTCACCCGGACCCCCGACTACCACCATCTGCCCAACGTGGAGATTGTCAGCAACCGTTAACCATTTCTTACGTTTTTGGAGAAGGGGAAGGTAAAATCTTATCCAACGCTCCCAGAACTGTTGTGCAAGTGATATGTTGTATCTATAATCGCGTCGGAGATGATCCTTATTGTGTGGTTGTCCAAGCGGTGTGTGTGGATCATTTAAAGGTGTCAAGAGTGAAGACGGTGATATTGCAGTGTAATCACACGGATCGTCAGAAAGAGGTGTCAGTGGACGATCATTAACTATGCGCGTAGCATTGCAGATGTATGTTTGCAGTTCAACCAAGGTAGGTGTTCTAGGAAACTTAGTGACTTGTATGAGTGTGCGTTTGAACACCTTTATAAGGGACTCCCAAGCGCCACCTTGAGAGGGACTATATGGTGGAATGAATTCCCACGAAATTTTCTTTTTCCTAAAAAACGACTGAAGTTTGTCTGCCTCAAGAAGTTCGGGCAGCACGTGGGCGGCGGCTTTGAAAGTAGTTCCATTATCCGAGTACATACTAGATACAGAATCTCGCAGGTCTACAAATCTAGAAAAGGCCATTATGAAATTGCTCAAGTCAAGAGAAGTGACTAGTTCAACGTGAATCGCACGGGTTGATAAGCAGGTGAAAAGTAGCCCCCATGCTTTCCTTTCACTTCGGCCTTCTTTGTATGGCAATGGGCCGAAGTAATCACAGCCAGTATTAAAAAAGGGCTTATTGTGAGCAGCCAACCTAGAAGCAGGGAGGTCCGCCATAAGTTGACGAACGGGCCTCGCCTTTTGCAAGTTGCAAGCGTTGCACTGATTTAAATAATGCCTGACGCTAGACAATCCTTTTATAATCCAATATTTTTGGCGAGTCAGCATCAGAGTGTATTGAATCCCTGCATGTGCAATTTCTTGGTGACAATTCAGTATCACTAACCTAGTAAGTGGGTGTCGTGATGGGAGAATGACAGGATGTTTTGCGTCTGTGGGAAGATCAGCTTCTCCCAATCTTCCTTCGATTCGAAGTGTTCCATCTGGAAAGGCAGCGGGGCGAAGACAACGGATTGAGCGTAAATCTTTAAGGTGTCTGCGTTCAGAATTTGATAACGTTTTAGCGTTTAGCCGTTTGATTGCATCTTCCAAAGAGTCAGGAGATTCTGCTTGCAAGCTGTCGAAAACTGTGCAGAAACATTCTCGCTGCACATATAGCACTGTAGAGTGTAATGCTTTTTCAAGATATATAGCGTTTAAGCGTGGCTTATGAAACTCTAGTTTCTTTGCTTTTGCAATCACAAATTCTACAAAGGCAGCAAGGTATCCCAACCTCTTTTTCAGAGTGTACAAGTTTGGTGAAGTCTGTATGACACGAGTGAGTGTTGCCTTTGGTTCTTTGCAAAAAGTTGTTCTCAATTCAATTCGAGCATCACGTACAGTTAAAGGAATACTGTTTACGTTGAATTTATCAGGTGGCAAATGAAGAAATTGTGGACCTTCGATCCAAAGTTTTGTGCGGGTTTCAAAGTGTTTGTTAGCTAGAGGTCTCGTGGCTACATCTGCTGGATTACTTTCGGTTTCGCAATAACGCCAATCATTTGAGGAAGAGACTCGGCGTATTAATTCCAGACGACGTGAAATAAACTTTGGTAATCTCAGATTAGGGTCCATTGAAGAACTACTTTAGAATCACACCAAAAATGTCGAGAGTAGTGCGGTAATCCTAAAGCTTTAGCAGCGCTTGCCATGAGTTCTGCACTCATCACAGCAGCTACCAGCTCTTTTCTTGCTATAGGCCAGTTTTGTTGATGTATCAAAATTACACGGCTTTTTCCATAAACAAACGCCGCATGGGCATGATTATCAATGATTCTACGAAGGTAGATTACGCTACCGTACGCTTCCATGGATGCATCCGAAAACGCATGCAGCTCATAAGGAGTTTCAACGGTAACTTTAACCTGTGGAGCATTTGCAAAGTACCATCTGGGAATAGAGATTTCTTTTAATTTAAGAAGTGTTTGACTCCAATCTTTCCACGCTCTCTCATGCTTTGCAGGGACGGGTTCATCCCAGCTCAACTGATCCACAGCGAGTTGTTGCAGAATGAGGCGTCCTTTCAAGAGAAAAGGAGCAGTATATCCCAGTGGGTCATATTGTTGGCTGATTTGACTTAACATAACTCGTCGAGTATATTTGTCGAGCAGATGAAAGCCAAACTCGACTTTCAGAGTATCTTGTTCACCATTCCAAATGCAACCTACTGCTTTGAATTGTGGAAGTGGGTCCTCATCTTTTTTCAGGTCGATCGTTCTGACGGATGATGCCAGTTTATTTTTATCTACATTAGCAAGGACGGACTTGGCCGCTTGGTTTGCAGTCCATTTCACAAGTTGAAAACCGCGGCTGGCCAGAAGATTGATAGACTCAGTGGCTATGGTTTCGGCTTCTTCTAGGGTGTCTGTGCTAACTAGAAGATCATCCATGTACATGCAATGTTGAATCGCGTGTAGAGTGGGGTTACTGGCATTGGTAGGATTTTCCTTGGCTATCTCTCTTATACTACGGCAAGCGATGTATGGAGAACTGACCACACCCCAGACGTGTCTAGTAAATTTATATGGTTTAAGCTTTCCATTTAAAATGTCATCATTGTCGTACCACAAGATTCTAAATAAATTCTGTTGGTGTTCAGGTAAAAGAATTTGAAAGAAACACTTGGTAATATCTGCCATTATTGCATATTTTCCTATGCGAAATCTTGCTAAAACATTGGCCAGAATGTTAAGCATGTCAGGACCAGAATAAATAAAATCATTGATGGACCATCCCGACCACTTAGCAGAGCCGTCATAGACAACTCTGGGTTTTGCTTGATTTGTAATAAAGTATGGGAGATAGTTTGTTTGCTGATCCGTGTTTTCTTCAGCGAGCATAATGAATTTGTTCTCTTTAAGTCCTTGAATGGCATTAACAAGAGATAATTGTAGGTCAGGTTGTCGTAACATGTGCTTGCGCAGTCCATTAGCACGTCTTCTAGCTAATTCGTAATTACTTAGCAGTTTATGGATGTCTTCCTTTAGAGGAACAGGTATCTGATATCGACTATCAATGACTCTAATGTTATCTTCGACTAGTTGTTGAGCTTTTTTGTCGTTTACCGAGGGCTGTATGACCTCGTCCTCTTTTGTGAATTCACGAACAAGTTGTTCTAATTCTTTAATTCTGATATTGTCACTTACAGAAATTTTGTGAGTTTGGCAATTCATTCCTTTCTGGAATTTTCCTCCAGATGCTATCCACCCGAGTGGGGTTTCAATAGCATGAGGTTCGCCTTCATTACCAGTTCGCTCTTGTAAAACCCTCATTAAGGCAGAGTTGTCAAGACCTATCAGAACATCAACACCCGAACGCTCAAGAATCATGTATGGAACGACATCATCAAATTGTGCGTACTCCGACAAATCCTGACAGTGAGGCAGAGTGTAGCCCTCACCAGACCATGGTGAGACTACCAATGCCTGCATCCCAAGAAAGTGTTTGTTATTGTGTAGTGATTTGAGGTTGAACACTACATTCTCCAGCTCGCTTGTTTCACTGGATGAAATTGTATGTAGGGTAATTTGTGATTTTCCTACAGGCACAAGATCGAGTTCTTCCAATAGTGTTTTAGATATTAGTGTCACTTGTGACCCAGGATCATGCTGCGCATAAACCAAGGTATTTTTTCCTGTGCATGGGTTGCTTATTTGTACAGCAGATATACGTATCAAAATACCTGTTTGTTGTGCCTCTATCTTCCTCACTACTGAGGTACTAGCCTTTTGATTATAAGATGGGAGTGAGGCGGCCCCAACAGCCACCCTTTCAGTAGAGCTCACATTTTCGCTGGGATATGTGGGAAAGGACGTATTATATATTTCGTTTAGTGAAGTAGTATGCTTAGGCACTGCCATGCGTTGTTTGCAGTGCTTACATTTGCAAGGAAACTTACAATCTTCTACAGAGTGAGACTGCAAGCAATTAAGGCAACGATGAGCCTGAATAATAGCGTTTCGTTTTTCTTCTGGGGTCAAACGTTGATAGTTATCGCAATTGTATAAGAAGTGCCGTTTCTCTGATGTTTCAGTGGAGCACATGAAACACCTAGGAGATTGTTGCCATTTAGATGCTTCACTTGGTGCACTTGCTGCAGGTGCTGATCTTGTTATTATAGACGTTGTTGTCGCCGAATTTCCCGTTTTTGTTTGGACATTTGTGTGATGTACTTTAGCCCGTTGCGTAGATCGATTCTTCTCTCCTCTGTCAGAAGAGCACAAAAATCGCTCTGCAAAAGTTGTTTTAACAACCTGTAGCTCTCTGTTAAGGAATTGTTTGAAAGAGTCGAATGATGGTTGCTCCGTGCTGCCAAAGTTATCATGTAAGAAATATGTGTACTGCTTCTTAAAGTTGTAAGGGAGTCGTTCACCCACATCGACAATAAAGTTACTGTCAAGACTGTGCATTTGTTGGTGGGCCCTGGCATACAGTTCGCAGTCGTTAAGGTCAGAGATTAGTTTCTCTAAGGTTCCTGCATCCATACGGGGTAATTTTGCTCCTGAACGAATTTGCCTTACAAGTGGTTCCGCAAGAAAACTGCAGCATCCATAGCGAAGTCTGAGTCCTTCCAGGGCTCGCGTGATTTGTGTGTCTATATCCCAACCTGGTACAGGTGGCACCAGAGCCGAAATGGCTTCTCGCGCGCCTTCCTGACAGGAAGCACGGAGAAGATCCATTTTACGGTGTGAAATGGGACATCGCTTAATCAGTTCTCTTATCTGATTTTGGAAAAAGATGAAGGGAAGGTTGCGACCAGAGTATCTGATTTCGCGAGCCTCCTCTAATAGAATATGGTATTCTTGCAGGGCAATATGTGAAGAATTACTACTGTGAGGGCTTCCTTGGAATTCTTGATTTTTAAGTGTTGAAACCCTATTCTGTGAATAAGGGTCGTGCTGTGTAGAATACCCTCAGTAGTTTCGCAGTGGAGTAGACTTTGTGTTAGCAATACTTTCCACTAGTGGTTTGTATAATTGAGCATGTGGTTGAGCATTAGCAAATTCTTCTGTGTGTTCAGGTGTAACGTCACAAAGCCTTTTCCTAGGTTGCGTATGGGGAAGTGGCTTGCAAACCGTTTGTTGATTTCGTGAACGAGCACTTACAAAGGAGTTTGGATTTGATAAGTGCAACATTTGCTCCTCGGCGTCTAGTTCAGCCTGTCTGAGCTCGAATTCAATTTCCCGTTGTTTTTGCTGGAATTCAGCTTTTTGTCTTTTAAGCCGCAGCGAGATTTGTTTTCTGGCTAGTTGCGATGATGTGCAACTTCTTGAGCTGCCACTCCCAACATTGCTAACAGAGTCGGAGGGTTCGATGTTTGGCATGTTTGTGTTAGTGTTCGAGAGCATTTGATTTTGTGATGAATGTGTTTCAATGTCTAGCGGAGTGAGCCCACTATTGTTTTGAATGCTAGCATGCCATTTCTGATAAACATCTACAGTATGATATTCAGTCTCAGTGCTCCCAAACGATTGTATATCCCTTGACTTTCGCTCTTACCTTCCCCAGACGCCTGCCCCTGACACGCAAGTATCTCGGCATCGAGCGCATGGTACTTATCATTAATAAGGGCAACATTTTCGTAACCCGTACTTTCATTAAGTGTCGCAATAAAAGATTCGCCAGCGGACATTAATTCCCGTACTTTAGCACGGTGATTTCGCATTTCCTTTTGACTATCATCGGTAACGTCCCGAGACATAAGCGACTGCTTTGGGCTAGACCCTTCAGCCATATTAATTTGTAAGTAAGGAATGAAAATTACTTTACACGACGGTAAATAAATTATAACTTGAAAAGGTGAAATAAATATAAATATATCACGCAGTTTGCCAGTTAATACAACGCAAAATTTGTTATATAGTTAATCAAGTAGGTTAATAATATAATTAATAACAATTATCCTACTGTTCGTTATGCTTGCTTTTTGATTGTAGTTGCTTGATTGACAGCTGCTGGTAAGATGGCTTCTTTCTTCCAGCTAGCGAGTGTGAATTTGAGAAAAGCGGATTGAATCTTCACTCTTCAGAACTTGCTATTGCTTTGCGTTTTTAACTGGAGTTTTCAGAAATTTTATCTTGATATAATTTTATCTCACTTAGAAATTTATCTTTTTCTATGTTCCTGACGCACGTGGAGTCTGCGACAGCCACAGAAACTAAATTGTTTGGGAATAGCTGTACTGTGAAAAGAAACAGCCAAATAGTACAGTCTAACTATTTAATTTAATTTCCAATATAATTCACTTCAATTTCTTTAATTATTTCTATTACTTTTACAATTCAACTTATTCAAATAGATAAACCAACAGTTCCAATATTTCTCTTTAGTTAAAAACTGAACTTTAAATTTCTAAGTTGCTTATTTGAAGGAAACGCATTGAAAAGATTGCTACAATAAAGAATTAAACGTGGCCAGCTAGTAACATCTGTTACGTCACAAGCGCCAAATGACTCAATGTTTTACGAGCTATTAGGCAACGGAAAATGAAGTTTACAAAGTTAATCGTTCGGACCAAAGTCATTTGTGCTTGCTGCACTGAAACTGCTGAACGATCCTGCCCAGTCAGGCACCAGTGTAGCGGGATGGCGGAATATAAATGGAACGTGGAATGGTGAGAAAACGCCTCTAGATTCGATACATTTATAAGAGATGTCAGCTGAACGCCACCAGAAATTAGCTTTCGTAAACCTTCACGGGGTAGGCCTAACCGCCTCCAAACCTTTGTTGGTCTATTACGTTCAGAAACGCACAAATGTGGTATTATCTCTACGATGGCCTGTAAGTGTGACGCAAAGGAGCAGACAGCTGAGCAGGTAATATTATTTTGGCCCATCTATCACCAACCAAATGAAGTTCGTGCTCTCTCAGATGAAACAAAAGCCTGGTGATCAGGCTGACGGAAATATGTTCGGGCGTTTAGTGAACCATCCAGCTTCCCTCCATCTTTCCCTAACAAAAAGTCTTTCAAATAAACAATTGCAAAACTCCTTGATTATAAAATTTTTAATTTTTTAAAAAATTTTTGTTTTATCTCTATATTTATCCTCCTAACTTGCAGGAAAGCGACGGAGGCGCTAATAGGTAGGGTAGGCAATTACCCCGACCTGCTTCCGAAGATGCCAAAATATTGCTGCCCGCTTGTAAATTAATAGAGATATGATTTTAATTTAGAACTGCTTGCCAAGACCATTAAGCAGGGAAAAGTGCCGTAAAGTGTCTTTCCAAAGGACACATTATAATGGCACGAGTGGGTTTTAAATCGAGACCGTGTTGGTCATGAGCCCGGCGCTTTAACCACTGGACCGCGCTGCCGACGTCACTTGACCACGCAACCACGCTGCTGTCTTTCAGATAAGCAATTCCAAAACTTCATGATTATAAAATTTAACAAACATTTCAAATCGTGATACTAATTAAAAAAAGATTATTCTACCAATGTGTTTCAAAATTTCTGTTATAACATTCAAAAAGCACATGATCATTTTGAGTAATTGTAATTGCAGAATAGATCAGTAATCATTATTGTAATTGATTACATTTGTCATGTAATCGCTCCATCCCTGCTCTAACGTGTATAAATATTAAGAAATTAGTTTTAATTAGTTTTGGATAAAGAAATGTTTTGTTACAATTCACAACACTAACACGATAACCTTAAAATTTTACCTATGTAGGCTATTAGAACATTTTGTATTTTAGCGCATATAATTTTCTGGTCAAATTGTTTTTTTTTTTTTCCACAGATAATTTTCATTTCGTAGACTTAATACATTTTTCAAAAATCATGCCTGTGTTTTACAAAGTCTGTGTTTTGCGGTAATTTGATTGACGCAGGAGCATCATAAAACACTTTATGCAGCTCCAAGCCTCAATAAAGCAAATAATTTTATTAAGAATTATACAATATCGGCTGGCAAGTAAAAAATGAAGAGATGCTGTAGTCAGAAGATCGAGTTTAATTTGAAGAAAAACCGATTGGAGTGAGAGTAAAAAAGAAAAAAGTTAGTTGCGATAAGAGATTAAAAGAGAAGAAAGTCGCGTAACATGTACTCGCGGCTCAAATTTTTTAGTTTTTTTAATTTTTAAGATACTCGCGAAAAAACTTATTTTCTTTTCCACTGAAATAACTTTGTCTTGTTTAATGGAATAATTTTGCAGCGTATTCTAAATTTAAAGTTATACAAGAGAAAAGACCACATCACGCATCACGCAAGTTTCTAAGTTCCTTTGCGAAACAACATATTGCTTTTATAATTATATATCAAGATAAAAATACTGTGTTAAAACGTTTTAAAATATCTCCTACATGATTTGAAGTACAATACAGTATATATGAATGCTTTCTAAAGTCAAAAACCTGGCAAATGCTGCAGACTAATTCATTGTATATACCTTTTTTTTTCTAAATGTAAGTCTTTTAAAAAGTTGGAAAAACTGGCAAGCGATGTTTGTATTAGACGTTCTCCCATTTTTAATAAAGTAGGAAATCGTTTGTTATTTTGTGAACCTTAAAAACTGAAAGCGTATTTTTTGCATTTTTCTTGTATATTTGTTGTCATTATTGGCTAATCAAAAGCAACTTTGCTTGAAGATTCTAATGATATTAACTTTAATATATTTACACATATGACATACAAAATGACACATTCGTTACATCCAAAAAATTAAAAAAAATTTGTCCTAGCGCATTTGCAGCACATTAAAAAAATATATATTGCGGCGGTTTAAGCGTAGAAGAACCAAGCATTGGATCACCAGTACACTTAGCTAATTATTAAACTGTTAATTGTATCAAAATTTTAACTTGGAACCGAATGACAAAAAATTAAATACGATTAAAACTTTATGACTCATTTATGTAATTAAATTGACTACCAGCTACTTTTACTGCATTTGTAGAATATATAAATGTAAAACCTGGCAGGTATAAAAATGAAATTGTTTTACATTTTTTGCACTTGCATAAACTGAAAGACTTTGAAATTTTAATCCAACAGGAATTTCTTTTTGATACATTACGTAATGGTCGTAGTCACTACTTTTTTCTCTTTTGTTCTCACTCCAATTGGTTTTTCTTTAAATTAAACTCGGCCCAGTCAGAGGCGCCAGAAAATTTTGGGGGGCAGGGCAAAATTTTAAAAAGAATGGTTTTTGATCAAAAAAGCAGTCTCAATAAAACGCAGATTTTAAGCGTGGGTTTAATGGAAAAAATGTTTATTAAAAAGCTTTGTGAAGGCAAAAAAATGAAAATAAAAAATATTCAGTTTTTTGCCGCGGTGTTTTATTTAATTAACCCGCAAATATGTTTAATTTACTCCAAAAGTCGGACGGAACGTCATTGTTGTGAATGAAGACCTTTTCTGTTTTTTCAGCCTTTATTTTTCCTTAAAAAGATTTGCACCTTCAATTCAAACTCAAGTAAAATATCTTTTTTTTTTGGTCTAAGCTGCGTTTGTTCGAGAGTGCCTTCTTTAACTCTGAAAAGCACGATTGACTACATTCTGTAGTCCTCGCATCTTTGCAATCTGATCGCTCTTGCTGTTGAAGAGCTATACCGGTGTACTTCAACTATAACGAAAGGTTTGATGAGTTGTTTCCTGTGTTTAAAAAAAAGTTTGATCGCATTTTTATTTATTAAGAAATTCAAAAATGTTACGTTGAGGAGCGTTTGGCTACAAAATGTAGTCATTTTATTTTGCTGAAAATAAGACAATATGAAAGTTTATTTCAAAGCAAAATGAAGCAAACTGATACAACAAAATACTTCAGTAAGAAAGCAGTTAAGATTGATTGATCGTTTGTGGAAAAAGCTCTACCGAATGGAGATTTTTTGAACTAGATACCATTGTCAGCAAGAAAGCAAAAACAATCTGGTAAATCAGGTCACTGCAATTCAGCCATTACTTGCACGTAATGTTCGCAAAATTAGATTTAGAATTACTTTTTTGTCTGCGAATAAGATCATTGTAGATAAGGTAGTTGAACTGGACTTCTAAAATAAGCAAGCAAGCACACCTAGCAAGGCAGATGCCTTCAGCTAATGTAATAGTCTGCTGCTAAAGTGTTTCGCATGCCTACAAAATGGTTGCTAAGACAGTAGGAAGATGTAGAAAGTTAGCTAATAAGAGCACGAGCTCATAAATTGTTTCGCAATAATGTCTCTAACATATTTGAGTTATCAGCAATAAACACGTTTTTTGCCACCAAGCAGCTTTTCACATAAAAGATTCTGATGTTAGTTGTATGCTGGCAGTTTATTCGTATTTCGTCTCCAAAATATTTCATTACTTATATTACACAAAGTTGATGTGTAAAATAAGTAATGAAATGAACTTAAAATTTATATCTTTAACTTTTACAACAAGATTGTACATATTATACATAAAAAACTGTTGCTTGCTGCTATGAATAGACGATTGACGTTTTGCAATGCTTGTGCTCAGCTTGGCATCTCAGAGGAGGATGTTTATGAGGAAAGTAATGGAGAAAAAGAAGGATAAGAAGTGGATGACGTAAAAGGTGATTCGCTTAAACTGCAAACGGATAAAAAAGAAGACACTGCTGTTGATGATGAAGGAGATGGTGAAGTGTTTGTCGAAGGAGAATCTGATAGTTCAGATGATGAGGAAGAACCTGCGAACCGAGAAAGTGATGATGAACAAGACGATGATTGGATTGTAAGCCCAAGTGGTATATCGCACACATCATAACCAATGCCAGCACAAAGACGTCAAAGGAATGTTATTAACGAGGCTCCGAGAGCAATTGCTGAACCTCAGAGTGAGAAAGAAAGTTTTGAATTTTTGGTCAGTGAAGAAATTTTCCGAACTATCCGTTTTTACACAAATAGAAAGCTACGAGAAATATGAAGAAATCTCCACCAGGTACGCTATTCAACAAGCATGTTTTCAGTGAACCAGCTAAAGACAAGCATTGCTACCATGTTAAGAGCAGAATGCGATCGAGACAATTTTACAGATCTAAGAGATTTATGAAAACCCAGTGACAGCAGGCCTTTCTACCGTACTGTGATGTTATTGAAAAGAATCAAACTTTTGCTGCAATGTATTCGTTTTGACAACTGGCATACACGTGAACAAAAAAAGATTGATGAAAAATTTGCTGCCGTTTCAGAAATATGGGAAACTTTTTTCGAAACGCAAGATGCATTTACATTCCTAGAGAATGTATCACCGTGAACGAACAGCTTGTTGGATACCAAAGAAGAATTCCTGGGCGAACGTACATTTCGTCCAAACCAAGAAAATATGGTCTGAAGATATTCTGGGCCAGCAAGTACAACACTGGGTAAGGATTGAATGCAATTGTATATAATGGAAAAGAAGGCAACCGTGTTTATCACAATTTGGCCCAAGATATTGTTTTAAAAGTCGTCAAGCCTTGGTACGGTACTGGAAAAGACATCTGCACTGATAATTGCTTCACTAGTTACACTCTTGCAAACCAGTTGCTCCAGCAAAATTTAACGTTACTGGGTACTGCATGTCGACATCGTAGGAAAGTTCCCATTGGTTTGCGAAAAAAAGCAAATTGTACAGAAGCAAATTTGTTTTTAATCACGGAGATGGAATATGTCTGGTGGCCTACCAAGCCAAACGAAACAAAAATCCAATGATACTGCTTAGTTCCAGCTACAGTAACCCATCCGCGGACAGCGGTGAAGCAAAAAAACGGCAAATGATCTTGGACTATAAAGCAAGTAAAGGTGGTGTCGACGCATTTGACCAAAATCTGGAAACATTTTCTTGCCGCCGAAAACTGTCCGTTGGCCTCTCCTATACTTTTTCAATATACTAGACGCTGCTGCAAACAACGCATACATATTAATACAGAATAATGGTCGCAGAAGTTCTCGGAAAAACTTGCTGAAAAAGCTGACATTGGAGTTGGCCACACCCTCTATACAATCTTGACTGTGTAAGTCGAAAGTGCGAAATTCTGTGCGGGAAGCAGCAGCTCAATTGGCCATTTTAACACCTGCTGCAACCAGAGGACTGCAGCATTTGTTGAAGCCAAACCTACAAAAAAGATGCACCTTGTGCAAGAAAAACTCTCGCAGGCAATGCGACTCATGTAAGAAATCTCTCTGTCCACAAGATTGTGTGACTATGAAGATATGCAAATGCCAAAACTGTGTCAGTGACAAAAACTGGTTATTTTTCTGCTGCTTTGTTGTATTATTATATGACAAATAAAAACTTTTCGTTTGAAAATGGCCTCAGAGTTATAAAAACCTAAAATAAATATAGCATGCAAACAAAAAATAAGCATTGGCCACAAAAACTAAATAGCTGAAGTGATAAAAAAAGTTTTTAAACAGTGATTAAAAAGTAATCAATCGCTCCTTTACGTATGTAAATTTTAGCGTGCTGATAAAGATTGAAAAAAAAAGTAATATTTTTAAACTTTGTGTCCGTTGCTAAATTACTGTTATACATTTAATGGCTCTTTTCAAAAAGAGTTATTTGACCCCTTGTCTAAATCAATTTTATCAAACTTTGTTGGATTAGATTTTGGTCGAAATTATATAATTGTAGAGCAAATCTAACACAATGCTTCTATCTTGCGAATTTCAGAAGCAATTACCCTTTGGCCTCTCACTTTTGGCTCCCATGAATCTCGCATTCGTAAAACAAAATTTATATTAATTTGAAAGAAATTAAAGTTTACGGTATTGTAACTAAGCATTTTAAATAAGTTTTTCATGAATTTTAAATATAATTTTGTAGACGGTCATATATCAGGAATTTAAAATCAGCCCAAAATAACGGGTTATGTACTAGTTAAAAACTTATTTAAAAAAACCGAATACAAAAACTTCTTAATCCGTTAATTATTGATAGAAAAAATAAACGTAGTTAACTACTTTTTTACTATTTTCAGCGTATCCTAATTTAAATTTCATTGTGGTAAACATATTAAATGTTTTCTTTCTTTTGCTGATGAACAAATTTAAAAAAATCTCTTTAATTCTAATATTATTTTGTTTTGAAATATAAATCGCACCATTATAAATTACAAAAGAAAAAATTTTTCTATACTAAAATATTAAGCAATTATAGCTCTTTTTAAATTGGATTAAATGCGCATAAAGGTACAAATATTTTTAAAATTTTTCAGCATTAATCATTTTTTGGACTATTACTAATCCGATCAATCACCAAGTATAACGCTTTAACTTTATTGCAATTGGGGGGCGGCGGAAAGTGTCCATGCTGTTAAAATCTTGTATGCTGCTCAAAAACTACTAGCACGAATGTCTTCAATTTTATGAATTTTCCTGATATTTATTTAACTAAAAGTGCAATTTTTAAAAAAATTTCTCAAGTAATTTTGAATTATTAATAGTTTTCTAACGCCTAGTCACTAGTTTTTTGACTATTTTATAAAACGCGAGAAAAAAGCAGCGAAAAGCGAGAGAAAGTCGAGGTGTAAACTGCTTATCAAAACAATTTCGACTAAACGGTTCATTAACCGTATAATCACGTCAATTACGCAAATCCACGTTGCAAAGCTTGTAGCCTACTGGCTTCTTAATGCAAATAAATTTTTTGATTTTGAATTAGCCTCAGTAGGTTTTCTATCCAAAAATACTCGCTTAAATTAAGACCTCTATAGAAATTTATCTTAAATTTGGACTTTTTCTCAAAATATCGAAACTGACTTTCTGCTTGAATCACTGTTGCTTGTTTATTTACTATTCCTTTGTTGATTTCTCTTTTAAATTAAATACTGGTATAATTAAAAACATGTAACTACCAGTGTTTAAGCCATTTAAAAAAATGAATAGGCTATTGAGTTTTAGTTGTTCAGATAGTTTAAAGAAAATAGGTCTACTAATACAAAATGTAGTAAAAGTTACTGCCATTGATTTGGTTACGGTTACAAACCAAGAAATTTTTGGTAAGAAGAGGTTAAGCGAAGACAAAAACAAATAAAAATGACGTATCAAATTTGAACATTTGACCTGTTGCATGTAATAGCGTAAAAATGATAATCAACATTAAATGATTCAATGAAAGATAGAAACGCTGGGGAGCAGTGGTGCTGATCCATAGGAATTGCAAAGCTGCAGCACCCACAAATATCTGTGTAGCAGTTTTATATATTACCGGCAACGCTTAAACAATTTATATTTTTTAAAATTTTTAATTGTCAACTTAGTAGATATTTTAAATTCATACTAAAAATTTTACGTAAAATGACGCAATCTATTAAAGCTGTATCTAGTAGATTGAAAAAACGTTTGAGCTGCAATGGACTAGCTCACTCGACTTGATCATAGGCGTGACTAGTTCAGCGCTTCGTTTTCTTCAGCATAAAGCTTTTCAGTTAAGATTCTTGATTTACAGTAAATTTTAATATCCTTCTATTTAAAAAAATTGTGTTTTACAGATAGTGGATTCTGGGGTGCCATAAGCGGGGGGGGGAGGCATTTGATTTTAAAATTTGCAAGACAGAAACATTATATTAGATTTGACTTTAGAATAAAGTAATTTTGACCAAAATCTAATCTAATAAACTTAATAAAATATCGAATTGGAAAAGAAGTCACCTAATTTTTTTCAAAAGGTATTAATTAGCCCATAACAATAGCGCAGAGGAGAAAATTTTAAAACGTATATTTTTCGTCTTAAAAGCATTAAAATCTCAATAAACATAAACTTTAACAAATGGGAAAATTTTTTTGCAAAAAATTTGTAAAAATCAAAATAAACGTCTTTACTTGAGTATGAAGTGCAAATTTTTTTAGTTCAAAGTGAAGGTCCGTAAAATGGAAAAAGTCTTTATCTATCTATTTTATCTTTATATTTATCCTCTGGACTCACAGGAAAGCGACGGGGGCGCTAATACATAAGGAAAGCAATTAACACGACTTGTTTTCGGAGATACAAAGATTTTGCTGTCAGGTTAAAATTCTTATTTTATTTTTTAGCTTTATATGGATATGACTAAAATTTAGAGCCGCTTTCCAAGACCAGCAAGCAGGGGAAAGCGCCATAAAGTGCCTTTCCCAAGGACGCAACAGAATGGAGCGAGTAGATTTTGAACCGACACCAAGTTGAACACAAGTACAGCGCTCCAAGCACTTAACTACGCTCACGATCAATCACGTGTTCATTTGCAACAAAAACATTTCAGCCTTTTTGAGCATGCTAAATCAATATATTTGCGGGCCAAGTAAATAAAATATCGCTGCTGAAAAGTTAAGATCTTTGTATTTATTTATTTTTTGGTCTGTCTTCATTAAGTTTTTTAGTAAAAACTTTTGTAAAAGAAAAAGGATAACAAAGCAAAGCTTCTAATTCTGTTAGTTTCACTCATTCTTGTTGAGTTAGAAAGACATCCTTATTACCTAGGTCTTCAAGATAAACTTTCAAATCTAATAAACGCTTGATCATCGTATAACTGCTTCCCCAACATGTTTCCTGATCTAAGATACCAGAATGTTTTTTTAAAATTAAATCCATTTGTGTTGTTCCAGCTGCTTTGGCTACTTGTCAAAACTTGCTAATCAAAGATGCTACACTATGTTTTTTTGAACCATCTCTTATTGCTAGCTGCAGTGTATGAACAGCACATCGCATATGCTGGATTAGACACAGATTTGAAGCCTCTTCAATTATAGCATGATTATCATCTAAAAACCCACTTTCATTTATTATAAAAGAATCAACTTCATAAATGTCCTCTTCATCAGCCGTTGCTAAATTTAGTTTTTCAACGGTGCTTAACATATTTGCAGCATTGTCTCTAACAATACATAAAACTTGCTGTTTGTTTATTTTAAAATCTTGTAAAACTGTTTCCACTAATTTTAAAAGTTATTCACTAGTGTGGTTTGCATGAGTATCTTTAATTGCCAATGTTTTAGTCACGACTTTATTGTCATCATTAGTAAATCTGGCATTAATGGCAAAATAATTAACTTTATGTCGAGTCCATCCATCCATTTTGAGAAACAGAAAGCGATTCTTTAGGGTATTTTTAAGCTCTTGTTTTTGGCGAGTAGCTTCTTCAATAACAATATAATTCTTGAATTTAGAAGAGGTCATGTTAACAGTAACTTTACTACTTTCAAAGAAATTTGTGAGTGGTACCATTTTTTTGCAATGTAACTTTTCTGGCTTTTAGCTAAAGTCGCTATTGTACTGTCTTTTTTTATTACAACCTCATATATCTTATAATAAAATCTCTGTAAATGCCTTTTCAAATTTGATGTCTTGCCAGTTAAATTCGGTACTTTTGAATCAGAATTGGTGCTCATTTTGGCTGCATATAATTGTTCGACAGAATCCTATTTTTCATACTGGCAAATGTAATGTTTTCTATCATTAGAAATGAGGAAATAGTCAAATGCAGCAGATCTTGCTTGTGACTTAGGAGCCATTTCTAAGGATTTTTAAAATAATTAAATATTATTAAATTCAAACACCAGAGTTATTAAAAATTAGTAAATACTATAAAAATGCTTTATGCAAGATATTGTATCTAAAAATATTAAAAAATTGACATTACAAAAACTGGAATTTCTAATTCCTTGCTTAACTAGAATTGTGATGATGAAACTAAAGGAATTATTTAACAATATTAATAAAACAAAAATACATTGGAATAAGACGACGTATAATAGGATCATTTGCTATGCAATACATATATTTTAAAACAAGGGCATTAACTCCTATAAGTTTGGATATACAATACTATTCACATGTTACAAATTTTTAATAATTTTTAACTTACAGGATTAACTTAATTTATTGTAAATTTTCAGTCGCATTTTTACAAATAGATAGAGCTATAATCAAATTCAATACTTAAATTTTTTGAAAATGTTTCATTCTAAAAGTGACCATGACTCTCAAATAAAGCATTTTCCCAGTAAAAAATTATTAAAATCGGTTCGACCATGTTTAAAGAAACTGTTTAGGTAAGTTTAATTTCCATTTCCAAGTGGCATCAAATATCCAAACTTGACCAGATTAAGTAACATCATTCCATGCCTCCCTTGGAGGTAAAACATCAACCAACTCAAGCAAAGAATAATAGCACGATATATTTCTGATTAACCAAATATACTAGAGGCAAAAGCTCTAAAAGATAATATTTAATTTGAATAAAAAAATTTGGCTGTGCTCTTGTAATACATTACAAATCTGGAAATTGAGCTGGTGCAATTTTACTGGTACCAAACTTTTTAAAATATCAGGCTCCATCTCCAACCTTATTAAAAAATTGCCTTCAGCTTCAATTTTTGTAAAAATATGTAGCTCCAGCTCCGGCTCCAGCTCCAGCTTTTTAAAATATGTGGCTCCGGCTCCAGCTCCAGACCCTAAAATTTCTTCCTGCTCCAGGCTCCGGCTTCAGCTTTGGCTCCCACCCCTGCTTTGGAATACCCTGTACTAAACTATTCTCGAGGTATTATATTGCAAATTTGGTCCATCATTAGTCGACAGGATAACTCAGTTTGATTACACTTTGAACTTGAATCAGAAGTACTCAAATTTGATGTTTACCTATCCGCGTGAGTTTCGTCCTTCATTTGAAAAAGACACTTACAAAAAACTTTGTGCACCTTGTGCAATTTTGACTCTGCATAAAAAAAGCCATGGCTTGGCCTCTATAGTCATACGAAAAAGAATTGAAAACGTTTTCTCAAATAATGTTAAAAGTTTTTATCCAACAAAAACCTTTATTAACCAAAAACATACCTCGCTTCAATAAAGCTATTTCATGCAAAATGTCTCAGAATGGCATATCAAAAAAACTCAAATATTTTTCTCAAAAGTAATAAATTTTTTGTGGTAAGATTACACGTGCATTAAACTGTTGGGCAAGATAATAAAAAATGTTCATCTTACTTCCAGTGCGGCGTTAGATTTTCAGCTGGATCATGGTGTATCATTAAAACTTGTTGCCAATGTTTACTGATTAGGGAAATTTTCTCCTTAGATTTCCCCATTCTACAACGGACGTTTTACAATTAGAAGACCGTGGCTGAACCTCCGGATAGGTAGACACTCTTCCATTTTGGTAGATATTGTTCAGTTTGTCTTCAAAACAGCAAAAACAGATTTACTCTTAGCCTAGGCTGCTAGATAATATCATATATTGTCTGGTTCATCGGCGAATTTTCTTGAAATTGTCAACCTGAGGCAGTCATAAGCGTAAAAACATGAAGACCATTCACAAAACATAAAAATTCTTGGAAGAAAAAATTGAGAAAATGCTTTTCATTAGTCAGCTGTAAATGCTTGCTTAAATGCAAAGTGGCTTTTTTTTTAATAAAAAATGTCATGACAATGTTGTAAAATGCATTTTATTATTACGATATTATTTATCCTCCTGATTTACTGGAAATTGGGGGCGTTCTACTTAGACCAACCGTCACGAGATCACCATGACTTTATATTGGGGGCGGATGAAATTTTTAATTTAATGTTTTAGTTTTTATTTCAAAATAGAACTAAAATTTAAAGCCGTTTGATAAAACTGTCAAACCAAGCACAGAAAAGTGCTATAAAAAATTTTTTTGTAAGAACATAACAGTTGGATGCAAGTAGATTTTAAACCAGTGTTTCTCAAACATTTTTCAGTCAGATTTGGTCAGGCGCCCCCTTGGTTTCCCGCTCGATTCCCAGCGCCCCCTCGTTTCTTTTTTAAGTGAAAAGAATATTACACAGAAACTATTTATTTTAAAATCTGTAATTTTGCTAATTTTATCCAAAAATTATGGTGATCTCTAAAAAAAAAAGGTCTTTACTTTGATTTCATCTCTAATTTTGCTATTTCCCTCCCAAAATTATGGTGATCTCTAAAAAAAAAAAAAGGTCTTCACCCTGAATCAATCTTGTATTAATTGTCCTTCATGTGTATTTTTTCTCATTGTTTTCTATCGCCCCCTTGTTTTCTTACCGCCCCCCCCAATCACCTTCTTTCTTCTTACCGCCCCCCCTAAATCGCGATCACTTTGAGAACCACTGTTTTAAACTATAACCACGACAATACGTGCCACTGTATATGCAGCGCTGTTACACATCTATTTCATGCTGACGACTGTTTTTATACTAGTTTTGGTTTTGTATACGTTATTTGAAGAATTGTGTCAGACTTTTTTAACAATTAAAAAAATTTTATATAAAATTTTGTACAAAATCCTCTCGAAACACGTTTTGTAATAACATTATTTTATTTTTCATTTTTTTAAAATCATATTTATATTAATTTAGATGCGTTGAATGCTTTTAGACACAGTTGAATTTTTTTGTTTAAGATAATACATGCAGTGAAGGGTTAAACTATGGTTTTGTTATTTTTGGTTTGGTATTATCACCAGTAAAACATTTAAAGGTTTTAGCAATATTAATGCCTGGTGATCAAAATCATTACATGTAGTTTTATTGTTAATTAAAAAAAGTTTTTATAACAATTGAACAAAACCATCACAGTGCGATTGAATGATTTAAAACGAATTTTACCTGCAGTTCCATTGTAACCATTTACATTCAAGAGATAATTTGATTGAAAGTTTTCAACGGAAAAATTTCTAAAAAAATTAGATAAAAAATAAATCTTTCTACAGATTTTTTTCAGTTCTGATATTTTATGTGGTAACTGCAAAAAGTTAAGATTTCTTTGAATCACAATTATTCGATTTACGGTGTATTGTTAAACTTATTTATCTAAGTACAGGTCGGCAAAAATCATTAAATTGACAAAATAATTTTTACGGAGAAATCAAATACAAGGTTGCCAGAGAGTGGCTTACGACGTAAGTGTAAATTCTTTGGTAAAGCAACGCGTTTTTTTGTAGAGTAAATCAAATACAGGTGCGGATTTTTATACTAGTTTTGTAGAAAATCTTTGTGCCGACACTCTAATATAGATTTCTGCAACTGAAAGAGAGAACTACGTAGATCTATATCAGAGTTATACGAATTAAAAGTCTATTGTTTTGTTCAAAAATACTTTCATAAAATACCAAATTATTTTACCAGTATTATTTCTGTTTGGTTTAAGCTGAAAGGGGAGGCGGAAAAATAAAATGTGGCGGAAAGCGTACAAAAGTCGCCTAAAGCGCAAAATTATTTGTGCTTAAGCAAAAAAGGTTAAAGTTGAAATATTTTAATTGTTTTGCTTGGTTCATACTGAAAGCGGTTGCGGAAAAAGTAAGTCAAAATTGTTGTTTTTGAAAGCGCAGCTGAAAATATTGCTTTTAATTTAAACCGACTTTAAACTAAATTTTGCAACACATAAAAGCCGTATACGTCATGTTAAAAACACCCTTGTTCTTGTCAAAGAATCAGTTTTTCTTAGTCGATCAATTCTCGTTTTATCAACTGTCGTTTTAATCAATTGTCGTTTGATCAAATCTCTTCCCATACCAAATATTAGCTATTTAAAAGAGTTGCTTTGAAATATTTGATTCACACGATTGTCAAACAAACATAAAATGTTACATCAGAAACACTCACGAAAAAAAAACAAGCAGCAACTTCAAAAACATTTGACGCACTACGTCACTCGAAATAAACTACAAATTAAATAAAAGAATACAGTCACAGGCAGTGATGTGGTGATGTTATCAGCATTCACCTAAGAAAAACAAATTGTAATAAGCCGGGTAAGTGTTTGCTCGTGTTTTATCAAAAGCGTTTCAAACAAACTCCTCACATTCAAATCACCAACCTGTAAGTAGCGTAAGCTGAGTTTTTTTCCCAATCTTCAAGATCCACACGAAGTTGATACGAACTACCCGATGTAGTAATTGCATGAAGCAAATCCAAACCTATATGCAATCCAGTTATAAGTACTTAATTTAATTTCAATAAAATTAAAAGCAAACAACAATTACCCAAAAAGAGAACAGCAGTGAATGTAATATTTTATTCAACTGTTATTTTACAAATTTTTTTATGAAAATGCTTAAATCAAAAACATAATTGCACACATTTTAGAATAATACAACTTATGAGCATTTACAATTAACTGGGGTAATTTTTTAATTATGTAAATAAATATGAATCAAGCCTTAACATTGAATAAAGTTCAAATTCCTGATATTTAAATATTTTATGAGTTAACAATTGATTGTTGCATAACAATGTGTTTTTAGACTTTTTGCCTTTGTATTATGATTTCAAAATTTTAATTTCAATTTTGCTTTATGAGGTCGTTAATCGAAACGTAAAAATATATGATAACAGCAGTTTTAGATTAAGCGTTTGTTTTAAAAGTACTATCAATATGACTAAAATTGCAAGCAGTTAAATAAGCTATATGAAAAATTTAATAATTTTAAAAGTGTCTAAAGCAGTTGTTTTTAACCTTTTTTAGAGACATAGCAAAATTTAAAACTCAAATTAGGTAAGCAGCCGCATGAAAACAGCAAGGTTTATGAAAAAACACATTAAAGAATAGCAACAGCAAAATACGAAATTACATAAAATATGAAAATCAAGTCAATGTGAAACTTGACATTGGTTTTGACTTAATACAGGTGCGTCAAAAATGAGAAGTAATCGTCTGTTAGTCAGTTACGATATTGATTTTTAATTTTGATCATTTTGCTGAACAGTGTTTGCCGTATGTAGGCTGAACCATAAACCGAGACATTCTCAGGTGCATATCTATCAAGTAAGGATACTTTTCTTCTGTTATCAGATTAAAACTTATCAGAAATGGTGACAGCTTCTATTGTCATAGGTGTTGCAAATGTTTTCATCAGGGACAAGAAAGAATTTATTTTGTTAAGGTGACATTTTAAATCAAGAATCAAGTGGGCAATAAGCCTGTTATACTTATCAAATGATTCGTTATCTCGATTATTTAAAAATATTTGAATTCAAATTATTTGAAAATGTTGGAAAATGTGTGATAATTTTACTTTTTAACTGTGACCTCAAAAAACAAAGTTTTTTTTATTGAAGACTGACAAAACTTATTATTTCCCCGTAGGATGCGATTTAGTGATGAGAAGTTGGTTGTAATACCAATCATAATATTAATCATAAACGCCAAATCACCAGTCCATGCTTTATTGTTAAGTAGAGATGGCTTTTTTTCTTTTTGTTGTTTTTCTACAACATTTTAATATCCAGAAGAATGTTATAGAATTTTTTAGACATGCACTACGGCTTAATTATCTTACAAAAGTGAAAATAACTCCATCAACATAATCAGCATCATTATCTAAAAGAAACGTTTCAAACTTACGATGTTTAAGTGCATTTACTCTAATCCATTTTACTATTGTTGTTACTAGTTTGGTCACATGAAGCATTTTCAAAAACTTAACAATAAAACTTTTTTGATGTAAATTACAGTAATACTATGCCGCACGAAGAATATTATCTTTTGCACGCCATTTACTAAGGAGTCCTTGTAGTTCTTGATTTGTTACAAGCATAGAAAGATACCCGTCTGTGATCATTGAAAACAACTGCGTGCTATATCAAAATGTGCTCTTTGAAGCGTTTCGTGAAATTCATGAAATACGACTGTTCCTTTTGTTGAGCTAAAGTTGAAATAAATGGAACCTAAAGTTAGGTATTCTTTGTAAGTCTTAAAGTTTGCCATAACTCCCCGGATAAAGACAGCTATTTGTTCTATTTTGGTAAAATCTTTTGATGTCATTGTTATTTCATCAAATTCGTTACCACACTTAAACATATTCATCTGCTTGTTACATGCTGACTTAACCAAATTCTAACTTTCTTTTTCTTGATTCTTCTTTGTAGCAATCATACTTCACAGAATGAATTTCGTAGTATCTCTTAATAGTAAAGATTTTTTACACTGTGTATTACCACAGTACACGTAAATCAATGTGCTTTGTTATCTACTTTAATTTAAAAAAATTTCTCTTCCAGATCATTTTTAAAAGCTTGATTTTTTGCTGGAGAATGGAAGTTTTCTTTGTTGGTTGCTCTAACATTATGACTTAAGTAATATAAAGTAATCTTAAAATAGAATTTTATAAAATAAGTTATAACAAATTTAAAACTCATTTATTAACAAGTTATGTAAGATCCGCAAGGTAGACAGTTGAAAGCTGCAATTGAAAACCACTGATTTACAGTAAAAGCAAATATTTGCTTTTGAAAATATTGTAATCATTTAAAAATATTTTGTGATTTGTACGCTATAGTGATTTTCTATCTTTTTAAAGATTTATAGGTCAGGTAAAATCTGGTTTAATGAGCCATATTTTGTAACAATTTTTGTATAGATATTCCGTGTAGTTTTTAGAATATAGCAAGATTTTTATTTATGCGTTTATTTTTTGAATAAGTTTTTTCTATGTCGCAGCCACGTATCTACACGTATTGTTGATTGAACCGGGTTTTACCCTAATTGCAAAAGCATTTTCTCTGCTGTATTCACGTATCTGTAGTTGAAGTAAAGCGAAAATATTTTGTTGGTTTTCCAATCCTTTAGCACTATGACATTAACATAACATAATAAAAAGCACCTTCTTTTTTAAAACAAAACAATATGTTTTGAAAAAATAATGTTAGTGTAGTGTTATTTTAAAATTTATTTTTACCTTTATTATGTTAAAAATTATTTTAAAATAGCTAATGGAATGGACGCAAGCATAACGGTTTTAAATTTTGTAGTCTTTAAAAAGAGTGTTTACGTGAGAATTTGGTTGGCCAACTCTCGTTAGAAAAATTTGTTGGCAAATGATGAACTGCAAGAAAACTGTGGTATATATAGTATTGAAAGACATCGCAACCAAAGGTTGGAGAAAGCGAGCATGCGATTGGTTATGCACTCACTTGCGCCACAAGCGAGACGTGGTCTGCGGTTTGTTTAGAAGCGCCGCACTCGCAATTCGGTGAAGGAGCGAAACGCTTTTGTGCATGGACGAATGAAATCGCACAACACCAGTTCGCAGGCGATTGAGCTTGACCCAAGCTGTTCGGGGCAGTGATTCAAAAGTTGATCGAATGTTACTTGATTCACAACAAAACATTGCAAAGCTGTCTTTACTTTCTTCGTAAGAAATAATTTTTGTTTTGCAGTTTTTATAAATAGTTGCGAGTGGAAATTTTAAATTTTTATAGGACCAACAAAAACAGCGATACCAAGGATGACAATTTACATTTTACACAAGAAGCAGGTTAAATCTCCCCGAAAAAACATCAAAAAGCAAGAAAAAGAAAAGTTTAATGAAAAACTACTTATAGTGCTATACCAGAGATGTCCAACCTTTTAATTTAATGCGCAACATTGCAAACTTAAATATTTAAATGGGCCGCAAAATCACCAGAATATCTTAATACAATTTAATGGAAAAATTACAATGTGAAACAAAACAATGTGAATAGAATTTATTTACATTATTACAACATTGTAAATATTGTAATGTTTATATATAGCTATAAAAAAAAGAAAACAATTTAATTAACCAATATTAATTCAATGAGACTTTAGAATTTGTCTTCCAGCCATAATGTTTTCAATATTTGCATCGAAAGATGCATTCTTAATTCTAAGAATGTTTGCTAAATGTCTGTTAGTCAACCTATTTCTTTCTGCAGTTTTAATGTTTTTCATGCTTGACAAAAACTGCTCGCAAGAGTATGTACTTCCCCACATGCATAATAATTTTCTGGATAAATTTAGAATTTGATTAAATTCATTTTTGAGAGAATGCAATTTTTTATACAATAAAGGAAGTGTGTTCTCTTTATGGAAAGTTTTTAAACCTTCCCAACTTGGCAGCTCAATCAGTTCAAGTTGGTATTCCACTGGTGCTTTATCATATTCAAATGAAAATGAATTGTTAAACAAGTTTAACTCAATTTCAATCTTTCTAAAGTCAGAAAATGTAATTGTAAACTCTCCAAGCAAATCTTTACATAATTTAGTATATTTTTCATAGTTTACGGAAAACTTTTTCTCTCTTTTAGATAGACTACGAAAGTGTACAATTTTACCAGCTTTTAGCTGTGCTATAAAAAGTTCCAATTTCTTTGTGAAAAATAGTTATCCGCTCAAATATTAAGGAACATAACTGGTCCTTTCCATGTAAATGCAAATTAAGTTTAGCTAATACTTCGTTGATGTCTACAAAGAAAAATAAATCATTCAACCATTCTTTATTTTCTAAAAAATCCACATTTTGCTTCTTTTCTTCCAAGAACACTTTTATTTCAGGCAACAATAACTGAAATCTTTTTAAGGTTGCTGCTTTACTGAGCCATCTAATTATTGAGAAATATACTACGTCTTCATATTCATGCCCACTTCGTTCGAGAATGCTTTAAATTCGCGATGATTTAAATCCCGTGATCTGATGAAATAAACAGCTTTCACAGGATCAGTCATCAAATGTTTCATATTTAGCTTTTGAGCACATAATTGTTGTTGATGTATCAAGCAATGGTAACTGAGAATCTCATGATCAACAGATTCTTTGAATAAAGTAATAAAACCATTGTGTTTACCAGTCAGGGCAGGAGCACCATCAGTTGTAATTGAATAAATGTTTTTCCTATCAATATTGAATTTATCTAATGACGAATTAACAAACTCATATATGTCCTTGCCTGTTGTTGTGCCCTTTATGTGACACAAGTTCAACATTTCTTCAATAGTATTGAAATTTTCATCAATTCCTCTAATGAAAATAACTAATTGTGCAGTATCATTTTGGTCAGTACTTTCAACCAACGCTAAACTGTAAAGAACGCATGCAGATAATTTGTCCTTCAGTGTGCCTTCAATATTATCACCCAAGTCATCACTTCTTCTACCAATTGTCTGATGTGATAGACATGTTTCCTTTACTAAATTCACCTTGTCTGGACAGTACTTATTAAAAACAATAACAATGCATTCTTTTATTAATTCTCCATCAACAAGTAGTTTTCCTTTCTTAGCTAATTTCTCAGCTATAAGGTAACTAACTTTTGTACATGTTACAGTTTTAACAACATGTTTTTGAAGACTAGTTTGTTGTGACCTAATTGCCTTTGTCAATTCTTCAATTTTCGTTTTTCTTCTTTCTTCATTAAACGTCTGATATTCTGAGTCATGTTTCGAAGCATAATGACGTTTGATATTGTATTCCTTGCATACGCTAATCTTATCATTACATATAAAACATATTATATTGCCAAATAACTCGGACACAAAATATTTTCCGTAATTGGATATTAAATTTCCTCTTTTCTTCTGCTATCTTCCTTTTTTTAGTAATAGATTCCATGGCCATATGAATATAAAATTTTTAATATTTAAGAAAATATTTAAGTTCTTAAGCATTGTTTCATGAAAATATAGGCGTTACTTACAACTATAAAAAGGGCGTTATTCAAGCCGCACCCTTTAAATCAGTTTTCTTGTTCGGGTGATTCGAGCTTGACCAAAATAAGTATATCAACCCGTCATTTGAGCAGTAGTGTTGTTAAACACATAGTCATTTATTTGAAAACTGAAAGCTCTGTTAAAGATCGTATTTTGTCTTGGGACTTTGGTGCTGATACCAAATTCTATGTAAATTTGTTTAAAATAATAAAAAAATGCAAATCTAATTTTAAAACTAAAATTCACGAAGCTTTATTCATCAAAAAACATAACTCTGGACTTAATCGACAATTATTTGGGAATGGATCATAATTTTTGTTAAATATATTTTAGATTGTTATTTACGTTATTTTGATTTTGCTGGTGTATCGGCTTTGCGGTTGTTGTATTGTGTTTACATTTTTAATCACCTATTGAACAATTTCTTTTTATAAAACCTCGTGTGACAAATTTGATAAACAATTACGTAATCAGGTCATTGACCTAAATTTTTAAATTTAAAGGCAAAATTTCTTAACATTTTATTCATCTGAAGAGGGCTAATATAAGCCGAAAACGTTTATGGTTTTTTTTTGTTTATTTTGATATGAATGTATAAGTATTGCTGTGTATTACGTATTGTGGTATAATGAAATTTTTTGTTATCCGAAATAGATTAGTTGTTATGTTTCACCGAGCCAAAATTCCCCGTTTAAGTTTCCAAACCCTCGTTGATATTCAGTCCAATTTCGATAAAAATCCACGCTTCCGTCCATTCTACTTTGAAAAACATTCATATAACAAGATGTGATGTAAAATGAAATATCTTTTAAAATCAACATTTAATAGTACAAATTTATTGAAAACTTTATTGCGTCAGCCACTAAATTTTTGATTAATTCGTAAAAGTCATATTTTTTTACATTACGTTCAACGTGATTACATGTATGCTTTACTAGTTGTTTCAATATTACTTGCACTGTTTACCTGCAATGGTGATTCTGCTAAAGCAAAAACCAACTCCAAGTCAATATCAATATAATTATAATACAAGTAATAATTACATACAGTGTATAGCCATTCAAAGAAGTATTAGCTTTAAAAGTTTTTAAATCGCTATTTAATAAACTTCTTTATGGATAAGAATTTCATTCTTCAATCTGATAAAAAATAAATTTACTTTGTAAGTTAAGTCAATATTGCCTGGCATTTTAAAATCAACAAATTAGAGTGTTATCCAAAAAAAAATTCGATGGAAAGTAAAATATAAAAGTTATCAATTTGTTTTTATTAAAATATTGGAGAAACAAGAATGAAAAGAATATTGGTATTATTGATATTGAATGCTTTTATTTAAGGTTGAACTTGAAGATTTTTGGTTAGAATTTCATATTTTTAAAAAGTTAGTCCAAGTATTTTATATCTTTTCTCGCCAAGCCTTTTTTGTTTAATTTTTGCGTACGAAATTTAAATAGTTTATTTTCTTTGTTAAACAAGATTTTTAACTCAAGATAAAAAGTTTTGTTACAACTTAATATTACAAATATAGCATTAATGGCAGCGACACAGACAACACATTTACGTATTAATAAACGCTTCAATATGGAAGTAGCAATATAATTAAATTCGATTTATTGACAATTTCTTTTTTACTTTTAATTTCCGATTTAAAGTTAAATATTTTTAACCTGGTCAAAACTAACCATCAGCAATTTCTTTCTTGATACTGAATTTGTCAGCAAAGAACAACAAAACCACCTTGTTCTGACAATTATATGTGTTCATAAAACTATTAAAATCTAGTAACATTCATCAAGCGAAATCAAATTTATTTTTGTTACTTACTATAGCACAACAGTTCAAATTCAATTCACTGCATCCATAAAAAAATCGCTTCGGTATTTATATGATTATCAATTTTAGTTTATGTAAACACATTGAATCAATGAAAGCTTTTTATTGATATTGTCAAAGATGAAAAGGTTGGAAACTTAAAAATCGCTTTTTAGCTTTTAAACTGAAAATGTTTGTATTTTTACAGCCCACAAATAAACTTTTTAGTTTTTACTTACAACTACAATTTTGAATAAACAAAAACTTGTTTGAACAAAACAGCTTGCTGATTGGATTTATTTTAACTCAAAGGTATTATTTTATCTTTGTATCAGCATAAAAGGTTTTTATCTGTGTTAGAAAAGTTAAGTTTTCTGTTCTAATATTTTCAGGGGCGTCGAAAAGCTTGGTTGGCCGGAGAGAGCAAAATTCAAAGGCACCTTTTACAAGAGTTACCATTTAATATCGCGACCATTTTTAGCAAAAAATTTAAAAATTACTTAAAAAAGGGGGTTATCACTTTCAATCACAGTCCAGAATAAGACTAAAAAAAATTCATTACTTTTATTCGATTTTATGATCTCTACTTTTATCCTAAAATTTAGGTGTAGACAAATATCGAACTAAAAGCCTTCACCTTCAATCCATTTGATATTTTTGTAAAATTTCTATAATTCTAGGGAAAAATCTAACGCGATTCTCCTGTATCTTCCCATCTAACTCTCCCTTTTTAAGAAAAGCCTAGATCAATTTGAAAGGCCCAAAATCACAAGGGAAAATTGCCCCCTTGCACCTCCGCTTCCAAATATTTTGTACGTTTTTTGTAGATTAAGAGTTATCTTTTAGATTGGATTAAAATAACCAGATGTTACCGTTATTCATTGTATTGAACTTTTATCACATTAAATGTTCCCAGTGCAAAATATTTTGATTAGTATATACTAAATCTGGCTATGGTTTATTTGAAAATAAAATGGGAAAAATTAAAACCTAAAATTAACACTCAAAACAATTGCTATAAATGACAGAAACTAAAATTAAGTTTTTCTGAATCGTTTGGATTGAGTAGAGATTAATTTTAAATTTACTTCATCATTTAAAAATCAAGAAGCTGTATTTGGCATTCTCAGCAACTTTTTCATGTTTCTTAATAACGCTTGTGAAGATACAAATATTCAGAAAATTTTCTGTTCTTTGTGCTTCCAGACTTTTAATTTAGTTAAAGCGTTGGTTTTAAACTACGTGTTTCAATGTTACCTAATCCAACAATCATTGACATAAAAATTGTTTAAGTGGTTTATGTGACTATAAGCTACTGTGCACTTGCGCACTCAGCAAGTTCGATGTCCAGTCAGTTGAACTTCGTGAACGTCAAAGTTAAACAGATTTTTTGACTAAACGTCACACTTTTTGACGGTTAACTAAATGGTCAGGTGGTGAAGTTATTATTTAGTAAGTGGTAAAAAATTTCATATGTCTTATGATTCTTGATGCAAAAAAAATTCCGCGCTATCCAAGATCTCAGAAAATGGGTTTTCAACCAAAATATGTAGCGAAATATCAACTATGATTCATGATTTGATTTTGCATGATAACCAATGCCAATTCTTGACCTCGGGTAAAATTCAGTCAACCCAACAAATTGACCTTGGGCTTTTTCATTCATCTACATTGTTTTCTTGCTGCGGTGACTTTGATCTGGACAAAGCATAAATCAAGTATCTATTTCAACTTTTCAAGTGTTGTTACGTGAATAAAAAAGCCAAAAAGTGTTAATAAAACAACCTATAAATAAATTGTTAAAAAATAATAGCTGTACATGAAAATAATCTATTTGATATTAAAATAAAGTGTTGTTGGAATTACTTCATAGATAAAAATTTTTTAAACCTTTCGCAAAAAATACAGCAGCCAACAACATAAAAAATTCTATTTATAGATTCAATCTAAGCGTTAACCCTATTCTCCTCAACCTTTTCCAAGCTATTGACCCTTAACGGCCGTGCTTTACGATTTATAATTCCTGTTACAGCAAGCTTTGTTTGAATTTCTGTTATAAGTAAATTTTAAAGTAATCTTTCTGTTTGCTTTAATTGATTCGTTCTTTTTCACGCCGCATTCTTTTGTCACTTAATTATCTTAAAGTAGCGTTTCTATTCTTATTTATTGTATATCGGTTTTTGTAAAGACTACAATGAGTTAGCGATAGAGAAGAGTTAGCTTTGGGAATGATTACATGTTTCAAAAGTAGAAGACTGTTACGACGCATACTGTTCCGAATTAATTTGTTATAGCTGCAGAAGTATATTTTAACCTTTTATGTACTGACGGTACTTTGAAATACCACCTCTCAAAATTGCTCATAACTTTTACGATAAGCGATTATTCCTGACGAGACTTTAAAGTACCAAAGAAAAATAGTTTTAAAAGCATTTGGCAACTCTCGTTACATCAAAAATCAGCGAAATGTACTTTTTTTCTTAATTTCTTACCAAACTGTTTTATAAGTGTCAGAAAATGTGTACAAAAAAATTGTATAAAATTACATAAATTAAATAATTTAGAACATAAAGGGTTAAGTAATAACAATTTAAAATCGTATCACTTCGCATCGTTTTGGATCGGATCATTTGCATTGCATCGCATTTGTATTAACACCCTTTTTCATTGACATTATATTTAATAAATCAATTTCTCTTTTTTGGTGGCGCATTTTAAACGACTACAATTCGCTATAACAACTCCAAAACTACTTCAGTTATCTTTATGAAATTTAAGCAGAGTAAAGAGCAGTTATTAACTTTTGTTAGAGCAAAAAAGTTTTTTTTGAATTCTTTTGATAAAATATGCAAAGTAACAATTTAGCAAGGTCACTTCGATTTTTACGTTTAGCTACTCATTTAACTAGCGTGAAATGAGATTGTAACGGATTCAACGTTGTAACAGTCGTAAACTTAATTAAAAAATTGGACGCAAAGAATGACGTCAATGCGCACGACAATAAAGAAGTTAAGGGAAGCTTGCTTCATTGTTTTGGTCGAAGTATGGAAATTATTTTAGATCAGTTTCTACTACTTGTTCTCATGTTTTGTCTACATGTTTTTGTAGTTACTAATAGTTATTGCTGCTCTTTTTAAAAAAAGGATAAAAAAATGCAAATAATTTTTTTTACATAAAAGAATTTAAAATTGGCTATGTTTGGACATTTAGCAGTGTTAAAATATCGACTTACAAATACTGTAAAACCAACAAAACTTTATCTTTTTTATATCAACGTTTTGTTTTTTTGCAATGTATTTCACCGCATCAAAGTTTTTTATTTGTTGAAATAACATTGCATTGAGAAAAACACTTTATATAATTGTTTTACTTTATATAATTGCTACTGTTAGTCGTGGCATATATCTCGGGATCGCTCAAAGCATGAAGCACAAATTTATAAGCAGTGCCGCAAACACGTAAAAAAACCACATTTTTCACACTGATTTCCGGAGTTATTGATTTTTTTTTGCATTTTCTGGCCAGGTCCGATTTCATTACCATAGCAGAGAAACAACATCGGAATGGGTGGATACCCTTCCGTTTTGATAGGTTCGATTTCGGTCTGTCATTTTAACAGCAATGAGCAGACTTACTCACGACCCAGGCTGCGAGAAAGCACCTACCATCTGGGCCGCTTAATAGTTGATATAATGATAACAAAAAAATTTATGCAAAATAAACTTGGGGCAAAATATGTATTATTGAAATTAAAACTAGCATTCTTGAAACGTCACCGAATCCAAGAAAAGAAAACATTCTGCAAAGTCTTAACTTCAAAGTAGAATCATAGGTCAAAGTAAAATTGCGCATGAAAAAGTTGTGAAGACAACATGACGCTAAGACAATTAAGTCTGCCAGATCGATGCGTATAGCAATTGGCATTACAAAAATAACACAAACACGTTGAAACAAATTCCAAAAACACTCCCAATGACTAGGCAAACATGCAAAAGACAAGAATTGACACACTTTTTTTTAACTCCACATATTTTCCATGGTAAGGCCGCATTAAGCAAAACCTTAGTTATAGGAAATGATTCGTTGGCACAAAACAGTACAGAACTTTTGGTGTGCCATCGTATAAAGAGCCACGGCTCGGTAGGGAAATGTTCCATTAAATAGAGTTTGGGTAAAGATGAAAATATTTCACCATCGAAAATTCGTCCATAACTTGCAATGCCAATTGATTAGAAAGCGGTATCTATAAAAAGTATAACTTAAATGGTGCGTGATTCTAAATGAAATTTAAATTCAGGGTTCTAGCGCCAGTAAAAATGCAACGCTTTACAAACAATTCAAATAAAATATAATCATAATTTTATTGGTTTTTAAGCAATTCCAAATTTCAATCTTATCAATTAATCAAAGCTAAAAAACTGAATAAAAAGCTTCAACCGTAAAAAAATTTCTCGGTGTATTCAAAATTAGGGACCGGTAACTGCTAAACAGTTGCTCGAGGTTTTAGTATCCGACGTTATTATGCGAGTCCGGAATATTTTAATTTTTAACACGACAAACAGTGGGGTTCGCGCCTTGGAGGTGCAGAGCGGCAGCACCTGAACCCTTTATGACCCAATTTATTTTGTCGGTGAAACCGAATTAGGCACTTTCTTGTTGCGATCTAAATTAAATAACACGTGACAGGTGATTGAGCGAAATATTATCCAAATCTATGATCATACAGCATTAAATAGGATCTTTACGGTATACTTTCACTCAAAAATTAAACAAATCTTTTTGGGTATAATAACTAAAACCATTTATTTCCAATGTCGTTCACCAACGCCAATAGGTCATATAGGGTTAAATATCTGTATAGCGGCTGTAAAAGGTTGTAATAAATATTATAAAAATATTAATAGTTACAATTTTTTAAGCGTTGCTGATAACATATGATAATATTTACAACTGCTGCACTGATATTTAGGTTGCTGCAGCTCCAATGCGCGAGCCGCCACTGCTACAAGTTAAATTTTTTTCATTATTTCTCTATTCATACTTTCTTCTCAGTTGTGAAGTAATGAGGTGGATAAACTTTAGCAAGACCAGGTATAGCAGTAAAAATTTTTAAAGTAAAATTACAAAGTTAAAGAAATCTTTTGCTGTTACTTCTAAGTACGTTTAACAATGGCTTAAAATAATACCGCTAACTAAATAGTAATTCTCCTGTAAAGCCAAGTGTCAAATAAAATAACTAGTCATACATAGTAGACCATAGAAATAAGTTACATTGATAAAAGATTAACTTACTGGCATCAACTACAAGAAGTAGAACAGTGCTAAGTTCCACAATTTTTAAGAGGTCTTCACAATGTTGGTGTCATTTTTTTAGTTTTTATTTTTATCTCTATATTTATCCTCCTGACTCGCAGGAAAGCGACGGAAGCGCTATACATAGGGTAAGCAATTACCCGGACCTGCTTCCGGAGATGCCAAGATATTGGTGTCCGCTAGTAATTTAGAAGAGATATTGCTGCAATTTACAACTACTTGCCAAGACCACCAAGCAGGGGAAAGTACCGTAACGTGTCTTTCCCAAGGACACAGCAGAATGGCACAAGTGGGTTTTGAACACAGACCATGTTGATCATCAGTCCGGTGTTTTAACCACTCGACCACACTGCCGACTGTTTACCTAATTTACTTAAGTACCTAGGTATTTACTTAACAAAAATAGATTTCTCGTAATTTTTCTCACAAAGCATTAGAAACTTTTAAAATGATGTTAGAGAGACAGTTGACCTTTCAATGCAAAAGAATGTACTGATAATTCAAAAAAATTTTCCAGTAAATATCTATTAAAGACAATCAATTTTAAAATAATTCTATTATGTACTTTACACAATTAAAAAGTAATACCTGGCTTAAGTAATGCCAAGATGTTCACAATGTAAAACTGTTTCTCTCGGATTCGTTTCCAATTTTTAAATTACAGAACCAACAATTTTGACTAGTTTATTAAACTGGTGAAAGGTACATTTCATGTAGTTTTAAATAAGATGCTCTTTCTCACATCAATTCTTTCACTAACACAGTAGATGGTATTTACCTAAAAAAAATTATAAGTTTTTTTTAAATTTGTGAGTTGAATAACAAAAACATGAATATTTTACCAACAGAAGCTGAATTTATTTTTATTTATTTCATCTCTCTTTACATGTATATACATTCTCCTGACTTGCAGGAAAGCATTGAAGGCGCAATACATCAAAAAAGCAATCAAGCCGACTTGCTTCCAGAGATGCTAAGATGTTGCTGTCTAGTTGAAATTATTTATTTTGGTTTTATAGTTGAATAGAGATGTGACTAAATTTAGAGCTGCTTGTCAAGACTGCCCAGCAAAAGAAAGTGTTATAAACTGTCTTTTTAAAGAAATAAAAGAATGGCGCAAATAGGTTTTGAACCAAAACCATGTCGATTAAAATCATTGTGCTCTTAACCACTTAACTAGGAATAGTAACAAAGTAAAAGTAAAGACTAAGTATTTGTATTTACCAAATGCTTTTCTTCTTTCTAAAAGTGAAGGAACCAGTGTTATTATTTAATTCTAATTTTAATATTGCTTCTAGCTACATCAAATTTATTGTTAATTTATGAAATAAATACAAAGAAACAATTATGTAAATAGCGTGAGAAGATTTTGGATTGACAATTACCGTAATGGCTATTAAGTTATATTGGCTTTCGTGAATAAATACAGGAGCAGTTAGCAAAGCATTATTTATTTGTAAATGCGTAGACTATAGGTAAATAAATTACTTATCACATTTCTAAGTTATTTGTATTTTAATTATTCTAATAAATTTGGAGCATGAAAGATGTATAGCAAAGCTAAAATGTATGTGCTACCAAAAATTTCTACGCGTTACCAAACTCCACAAACACTTTTGCACTCCTGAAATAAACAATTCCAAAACCTCATAATTATAAAATTTAACAAACATTTTAAATGCTAATTGTAATACTGATCAAAGAAAAGAGTATTCTACCGAAATGTTTCAAAATTTTTGTTATAACATTCGAAAAACACATAATCATTTTAAGTGATCGTAATTGCAAAATAGAGCAGTAATCGTAATAGTAATTGATTACATTTGTCTTGTAATCGCCCCATTCCTGCTCTAACGAGTATAAATATTAAGAAGTTATTTTTAATTAGTTTTGAATGAACAAATGTTTTGCTACGAATCCCAACACTAACACAATAACCTTATAATTTTTACTTAGTTTATGTAGGCTGTTAGAATGCTTTGTCTTATTTTAGCGCATATAATTTTCTAGTCGAATTGTTTTGTGTTGTTTTTTCACAGATAGTTTTATTTTGTAGACTTAATATATTTTTCATAAATCAGCATGCTTTACAAAGTCTGTGTTTTGCGGTAATTTTGATTGACGCAGGAGCATCATAAAACAATTTATGCAGCCCAAGCCTCAATGAAGCAAATAATTTTATTAAGAACTATGCAATATCGGCTGGGTAGTAAAAAATGAAAAGATGCTGCAATCAGAAGATCGAGTTTAATTTGAAGAAAAACCGATTGGAGTGAGAGTAAAAAAGAAACAAAATTAGTTGCGATAAGAGATTAAAAAAGAATAAAGCCGCGTAACATACACTCGCGGGCTCAAATTTTTCAGTTTTTTTTAATTTTTAAGATGTTCGAGAAAAACTTCTTTTTTTTTTTCCACAAACTATATAGTTTCTCCGTGAGCCAACTCTGTTTTGTTTAATGGAATAGTTTTGCAGCATATTCTAACTTTAAAGTTATACAAGAGAAAAGACCACATCAAGCATTACGCAAGTTTTTAAGTTCCTTTGCGAAATAAGATATTGCTTTCATAATTATATCACTGTGTTAAAACTTTTTAAAATATCTCCTACATATTTGAAGTACAGTACAGTATATATAAATGCTTTTTAAAGTCAAAAATCTGGCAAATACTGCGGATTGATTCTTTGTATATATCTTTGTATATTCTTTTCTTATTCTTTTTGTAGTTATGTATGATCTTTTTTCTAAATGTAAGTCTTTTAAAAAGTTTGAAAAACTGGCAAGCGATTTTTCTATTAGACTTTCTCCCGTTTTTAATAAAGTAAAAAATCGTTTATTATTTCTTGAACTTTAAAAAACTGAAAGGGCATTTTTTGCACTTTTTCTTGTGTATTTATTATCATTATTGGCTAATCAAAAGCAACTTTGCTTGAAGATTCTACTGATATTAACTTTAAAATATTTACACATATGACATACAAAATGACACATTTTTTACATCAAAAAAATTTAAAAAATATGTCCTAGCGTATTTGCAGCACATTAAATAAATATATTGCGGCGGTTTAAGCGTTGAATCACTAGTACACTTTATTAAACTGTTAATTGTATCAAAATTTTAACGTGGAACCGAATGACAAAAAATTAAATATGATTAAAACTTTATGACTATTGAATTGACTACCAGCTACTTTTACTGCATTTGTAGAATATATAAATGTAAAACCCGGCAGGTATAAAACTGAGATTGTGTTATATTTTTCGAGCCTACATAAACTGAAAGAATTTGTGATTTTAATCAAACAGGAATTTCTTTTTGATACATTACGTAATGGCCGTAGTCACTACTTTTTTTTCTTTTGTTTGCACTCCAATCGGTTTTTCTTTGGATTAAACTCGGCCCAGTCAGAAGCGCCAAAAAACTTTTGGCGGACAGGGCAAAATTTTAAAAAGAGTACTTTTTTGGTCAAAAAAGCAGTCTCAATATACCCAGATTTTAAGCGTGGATTAAATGGAGAAAATTTTATTAAAAAACTTTGTGAAGGCCAAAAAATGAATTAAAAAATTTTCAATATTTTGCCCCGGTGTTTCATTTAATTAACCCGCAAATGTTTTTAATTTACTCCAAAAGACGGAACGTTCCTGTTGTAAATGAAGATCTTTTCTGTTTTATCAGCTTCATTTTTCGCTAAAAACATTTACACCTTCAGTTTAAACTCAAGTAAAAACCTTTTTTTTTGGTCTATGCTGCGTTTTTTTGAGAGTGCCTTTTTTTAAAAAGAAATAATATTTCTAAACTTTGTATCCGTCGCTAAATTATTGTTAAACATTTAATGGCTCTTTTCAAAAAAAGTTAGTTCACCCGTTGTCTAAATCAATTTTCTCAAACTTTGTTTGATTAGATTTTGGTCGAGAATATATAATTGTAGAGAAAATCTGACACAATGCTTCTATGTGGCGAATTTCAGAAGGAATTATTCTTTGGTTTCTCACTTTGAGCGCCCAGGAATCTGGCATTTGTAAAACAAAATTTCTGTCAATTTGAAGGATATTAAAGTTTACGGTATCTTAAGGATATTAATTTTACCTCGAATTTTGACCACATTGAACATGAACTCGCCCAACAGCCCAACATGAACTCGCTAAATTTTTCGCCGCCTTATTACAACCCGTATTAGAACTATACTTAACTAATTGCATTAATGATTCCTTTTCTTTTGCTGAAATGATACAACAACTCAAAGTAAATTCTAATGATTCAATTCTCTGTTCATTTAATATTTATAGCTTATTTACTAACGTACCTTTAACGAAAACCATTGAAATTTGTACTAAAACACTTTACGACAGTCACCTTCCTACTCCAGTTATTTCTAAACATGTTTTTATTGAACTGATGAAAACTGCAACTACTTCAGTTGAATTTAGCTTTAACAACATTATGTACAGGCAATTTGATGGAGTTGCTATGGGTAGTTCCCTTGGCCCCGCTCTAGCAAATATATTCGTTGGCTATTATGAATCAAAACTTTTCAATAAAATTTCAAAACCTACCGTATACTGTCGTTACGTTGATGACACTTTTTCCCTTTTTTACAAAGAAACTGAATTCTAAAAATTTTTAAATTGTCTTAACTCGCTTCACCCCTCCTTAAAATTTACCAATAAAATTGAAACCAATAATTCTCTGCCTTTTTTGGATGTACTTGTTACCAAATCTAATAATAAATTCATCACTTCAATTTATCGAAAGCCTACTTTCACAGATCAATATATTCACTGGAATTCCTTTGGACCAAAACAACCTATAACAAATCTCATTGATACTTTAACACATCGAGCCTTAAAAATCTGCTCTAAATCTACATTAAAACATGAACTAGACAATACTCGCTCTATTCTTGTACAAAATGGTTATCCAGAATTGCTTATTGATTCGAGAATTTCTAAAAAACTTTTACGTTTCCAACAAAGCACTAAAGAAGGCCCAGAAAAATGTTCTGTCTATGTAAAACTGTCTTGGATTGGCAAAAATTTCCTGAAATTTGAGAGAAAAATAAAATTTTCTATTAATAATTGTTTTGGAGCAGTCCAACCACGAGTGGTCTTTTTCACCAGACGAATTTTACCTGCTATACATAAAGACGTTCTTCCCACTTTTCAACAAAGTAACGTCGTATATGAATACCTGTGCCACTGTGATAGTCGGTACGTCGGTCGAACGTCTCAACGTTTGCAGGACAGAATCCGCCAGCATGTGCCGAAGTCTATTCGGAACAGAACCAGTAAAGAACGTAAACAACCAGAACGTCCAGGAAAACTAGCTAATTCAATACCGCACTGTGACTCAGCGATTGGAAACCATTTGTTACACAACTAAAAATGTGCATCTCACTATAAGGACAATCAATTTTTTATTCTCTCTAAAGCACGATCCGATTTCCATTTATCAGTCTTAGAATCAATTTTGATCACTCTTTGAAAAGCTAATTTGTGTAGACAGAAAGAGTTTGTTTACAAACATAAATTGTTAGCATAATTGCAAAAATTTCCTTTTTAGTTCCAAATTTTAACACAAAGCTTGCATAATTTTGTTCCTTTTTTTTGCCAAAAAATTTCTTTCGCTGACGAAACGTGATTTTATTTATTAATACTTTTCAATTATTATGATAACTATTATTACTCTTAATTTTTAGCCAATCAGAATCAGTCTTAAAACTTTTGAAATACTACATTCAGTTCTGCAATTCATTCTAGCGAAACCTCCTGAAGAGAGCTAGACGAAAACGTTCGAGTTTTCAAAACAGCCTTTTTTAAGGCTACTCAATTAACAAAAGAGCTTTAAATGAAGCATTTGCTGTTACAAGCTATTTTAAAGTTTTGTACCAGTAAAAAACTTTTTAAAAGTACAAATATTTCTTAATTTTTTCAGCATGAACGTTTTTTTGAGTATGCTAATCCGGTCAATCACCAAATTATAACGCTTTAACTCTATTACGACTGGGGGGAGGGACAGAAAGTGCCTGCGCTATTAAAATGTTGTATGTTGCTCAAAAACTACTAGCACAAATGTCTTCAATTTTTTTGATTTTTCCTGATTTTTATTCATCTAAAAGTGCAATTAAAAAAAAATTTCTCAAGTAATTTTGGAATTATTAATAGTTTTCTAACGCCTAGTCACTAGTTTTTTGACTATTTTATAAAACACGAGAAAAAAGCAGCAAAAGGCAGCAAAAAGGCGAGGTTAAACTGCTTATCAAAATAATTTCGATTGAACGGTTCATCAACCGTATAATCACGTCAATTACACAAATCTACATTGCAAAGCTTGTGGCCCACCAGGTTTTTAATGTTAATAAATCCTTTGATTTTGAATTAGCTTCAGTAGCTTTTCTATCCCAAAATACTCGTTTGAGTTACTATTTCCATAAAAATTTATCTTAAACTTGTGCTTTTTGTCAAGATATTGAAACTGACTTTCCGCTTGAATTACTGTTGCTTATTCATTTACTATTCTTTTCTTGATTTCTCTTTAAATTAAATACTAGTATAATTAAAAGCATGTAACTACCAATGTTTACGCCATTTAAAAAACGAATAGGTTATTTAGTTTGCAGTTGTTCAGATATTAGTTTAAAGAAAATAGATTTACTAATACAAAATGTAGTAAAAGTTACTTTTATTGATTTGGTTACGGTTACAGACCAAGAAAGTTTATGTAAAAAAGAGGTTAAGCGAAGACAAAAAACAAATAGAAATGACGTATCAAATTTGAACATTTGACCTGTTGCATGCAATAGCGTAAAAATGATATTCAACATTAAATGATTCAATGAAAGTTAGAAACGCTGGGGAGCAGTGGCGCTCACTCGTAGGAGCTGCAAAGCTACAACACCCACAAATATAAGTGTAGCAGTTTTATATATTACCAGCAACGCTTAAACAATTTATCATTTTTTAAATTTTCAATTGTCAACTTAGATGTTTTAAATTCATTCCAAAAATTTCACGTAAAATGACCCAATCTATTAAAGCTGTATCTAGTAAATTGAGAAAACGTTTAAACTGCAATGGACCAGCTAACTCGATTTGATCATAGGCGTGACTAGTTCAGCACTTCGTTTTCTTTGGCGTAAAGCTTTTTAGTTAAGAT